>JAHLSL010000102.1:0-180301 GCA_025920805.1 Petroica traversi | reverse complement strand
CCCGGGATGGGGCCGGAGCCGCGGCCTGGGCGGACACCGGCGCTCGCTGAGCTCCGTGCGCAGCTCAGGGCCCCCTCCCCCTCCTTGGGGCCTCTCGGTTGCTCGGCTTCCTCCTTCTCTCCTGCCCCCGGCCGCCCCCCGCGCATACCGGGGGAGTTAATTCCGTGTCACTACGTGAAACTTAAAGGATTGACAGCCAAGATCCCGGTCCTGCCTCGCTGATCCTGTGTGGATTTGTGGCCTGGGTTCGGTGCCTCGGGGCTCATCCTTAATAGGGTGATGCTAAGCTACCGGGTGTGCTGGGGCTTAATTCATTAACCTTCTGGGAAGTGTGTTGGTACCTAGTTAGGGAAGTGCTACAGGAGCAGCGAACACCTGTGCCATGGCTGAGCACTGCTCAGGTACATGGCAGTGTTTGAAAGCTGCGTTCTGTCCTCATTTGCCTTCTGTTGTCACTGAGGTTTGTGGGAAAAGTACATAAGGGCAACGTTCTACTCCAGTGAATCCTTACTGTTCAGGAATATTGTCTGGGAACTGTTACATCAGAGCAGAGGTGTACATATACCTGTAATTATTTAGATCTCCCAACAAGTTAATGGTTTGTCTTTGGGAACTTGACACATGCTGACACAACTTGCCGTGATGATTTAAGTTCTTTCTACTCCAGTTGTCAACTCTCAAACTTGTAGCACTCCTGGCAAAAAGAAAAGAGTGCAAGTACTTCCAGCTGCTTTAGTACAAAGTCCAGAAGCTTAGCTGGAACTGTCAGAGAAGACTATTCAGGCTAAGCTGCTGGACTTTGCATCAAAGTGGCTGTGCACTCACATGCTCTGCCTATAAAGTTCTAGGGGAAATAACTGGGAATAATGTAATTATCTTAGTTCAGCTGTTTGCTAAAGATCGTGTACCTGTGTCTCTGTAATAAAGTTGGGTAATACATTGGTATGTCTAATATCTTCTCAGATCTGGATACTTGCAGATTGTGTCAGCAGCATATTTGGATTCTTTCTACTGCTTTTAAAGGATTTCCATGTGTATCTAGAAAATTCACTGCACACTAGTAATTTCTGGATCTTTGTGTACATTTTGGTGAGGCAAAAGCTTTGGCAGTAACTATCTTGGTTCAGTTTATATCTTCGAGTTCACTGCAGTACTAATTAGAAAGCTTTTTTTACATTCCCACTCTTCCCGAGTGGCATTGCAACTCATGTAAAATGGATTTATATGATCACTCTTCTGCCTCAGTACTGAGTCGAATACTTGGTTCCATCTGCTACTGAAAGAGTCTTGAGCCAGCCTGGATGCTGCTGTAGTAAAGAGGCTATGAGGTAGAAATCCTTAAAACAGAGATACTCACTGGGGTTAGATGATTAGAGTCAAAGAAGCCTGCAATCCTTGAGAAATCTTATATTGTAGAACTGCTTCTAATGTAGAAGGTGAATAAACTCTGGGTATTTTCTGTTGGTTTGTGATCTAATCTTATTTGAACTTTTCTCTCACTTGCAAGTTGTTAAACAACCTACAAGAAGTCAAATGTTTTCAGTCCTTTGTTTCTTTGATGGACTGTGGGCTCGTAAACTCTTAGGCTGGTTTCCTGTTGAAACAAAGCTTATATAAGCAAGTTTTGACTGATCTTTGTCCTTCCTAGTGGTTTGTTAATTTTTTTGGTCTAATTTTTGTAGAGTTTTACAGAGCTGCAGGTAGGTGGGTTTTGGGAAGGTAAAAGAAATAGAGAGGGGTGCCATCCGGAAAGAAAAGAGTACAAGAATGAGTTTGTTTTGCTGTGCAACAGGAAGTGTACGTTGAGGAGGGACAAGATAACTGTAAATCATCTGAATGTAGGAGAAGCCTCAGCTGGAACTTCACATTCTCAGTTCTGAGATTAATGAAATATGTGAAGGCAGCTCATGCTTTGGTAGTTAAGAGTTCTCAGGAAAGTCTCTTTTCTGTGCTGTATGTTCGTTCTTTCTTCCCTATCAGTTACATGGCTTCTGCTCCTTGCTGCTTCCCTGCTCTAAGAATGATTTAATGTTCAGGAATTTTACTTATATAAACTTTGCAGTGGCAGAAATTTCCTCTCCCTGTAATGGGGGAGACAGTCATGTATCTTACAGTCTGCATCTTCATAAAATTTGTCCTTGTTTGTCTTCCTGAAACTTTTGTTTCCCAACTTCTCGTTTGTTTTGTTTCTTGTTCTATTCTTGTTTCCTCATTATTTGTTTGGAAACAATACAGCCTTTAACTATAATATTGCAATTTTGCCGCCAATTACCACATGAAGGGTTTGACCTCTGATTTTGTTTCATATCTGAATGGCAGGGCTTGAAATGCTAACTAGATGGCCCTGGGTGCTTTAAAAATAAGAGTATAAATGGATGTTATCCATAGTATTGTAGGAGTTGAACTCTCTTAATCAGCCATGACTTTCCTTCGCTTGAGTGTAATAAGCTGTGGAGGTTCTGTCTTTGGAGTAGTATCTCTTTTTTTTCTTTTATCTGTGGTTTGGTTAGTAAGAACCAAGAAGAAAGAGAATGTTTCTGCCACTTCAACAGTTCCTGGACAAAGAAAGGATACAGAAGCAGTAGTCTCCATTTGCATTTTATGTATTTCTACATAGGGATCCTTCATTCTCCTGAGATACTTTCTTCAGGAAAAAAGTTGTCACAGAAAGGCAGGTTCTGAGGGGTGGCAATGGAACAGGCAGTGCCAAGTGATACTGCTTTGTTGCTTAGCAAAAGAGATCTTAGTGCTGCCAGTCTGCATTTGGAAGGTACCGTTGGCTTCTATTTGACGAAAATATGAAAGATCGTTTTTATAGTTTGAATAGACTTCTTTCTGTTTTTGTAAGAGACATCATATTAGCATCTACATTTCTCAACTTGCAACAGTGTCAACTTTTTCTTTATGGTAAATGTAAATTTTTCCTGAAATACTGTATCTAGTGTGTTATGCCAGCAGTTAAGTACAGTGTCAGCTATTTTTAGGATGACTAGATTAAAAAGTAGTTTTTACTGTTTGCATTCTTTGATGCCTTTTGAATATTGCCAGCATATGTTGGCTTCAGAAGTGCCTACAGGAATCTCAGGGATTGAAGGAATTCTGTACTCTTCCCACGTACATCCACTCAAATTTTTTAAATTCCTCAAGAAAGCAGAAACTTCCATGGGAACAGCTGAATCAAATGTGCAGCTTAATGGGTGAGGAGGACCCACACAGCTGGGAGGAATTACCTCTCTCAAGGCAGGGAGTGGGTTAAAAAGTACTAGTTACAAGAAGAGTAAGTTATATTAAGCCCACAGAATTTTTTAACATGAATGGTGTTTTCTCTTTTTCCTTTTCTTTCGCCTTCTTCCCCAGTGGAATTAGATGCAAACTGTGCAGTTGCTTAGAAAGGACTTACAACTCTATCAGTATGTGCACATAACATTTCCAATCAGCAGTAGATTCCTGAGGTGAAGCACCATTCTTTTATTCACTAGGTATAAAGCTTTTGGCAAGATAAACTTAGCTTTGTAGGAGAGGCTTCAGTAAATGTTTATTCTGAAGTAATTTTATCTTCCATAGCTTAACTGAGAATTCCCCACTTCATGAGATTCTTTAATCCCTTTCATCATTTCCTAAACCTACCACTGCTTACAGTTAAGTTTGGTAAATCAACTCACCTAGTGCCATTAGAAGATAGGACAGGCAACCAAACTGGCAGCACCAGAGTTTTACTGCTCAGAGGACTGGGAGGTTGAAGTGATGGCAGGCTGTGAAATGGATGTTTTTTAGAAAGGGGCCTAGTAGGCATTTCTGCTGTGGAGTCTTGTTTTTTTAAATAATGAAACAACACCGAATTCCTGGAGGACCTTCAAAAAGTCACATAGGCAACAGTGACCACCTGTGTATTCTTGACAAAACTGTGATGCTGCAGTCTTGCAGTTCTTTGGGATAGAATGAAGTTTGAATACATGTCTTGAGAAATGCATAACACTTGACTACTGCTAAACTAACTGCTACTATTAAATTTAAAAAAAATTGTTTAGAAGTACCTTTATGAAATAGAAGCAGCGGTCAGGGATATAGTTAAGTGTTGTGAAAAAGAGAAGATATTTCAATATCTTTTTGTAAGAAGAAAGCTTAACATGGAGAAAAAAATAGCTTTTAATTCTTGGGTGGTAACCTCTGTTCTTTTCAGTGTCCATTCCAATGACTTCTGTATCTTCAGTTGCAAGCTAAATGAAAATGAGTGCTTAAATGGTTGCTATATATGAGTGGATTACTTGATTTACAGTTAAAGCATTCCATGGATACATTGAAATTCATCTTATGTAATCATGCTGAAGTGCAGATTATTATTATTTTTATTTATTTATTTATTTATTATTATTATTATTATGTTGATACCTGGATTGCCTCTGGTCAGGTACCAGGCTTCCTGCTCTTGAGTGACTGCCTGGCAGCCTGTCTGGATTACAATGCAGGGTACCTGTACCTCACTAGGTTGTCCAGGGGCATGTTAGAGTTAGCCCTGACCTGGGAGCTGCTGGACTGAACTTATTCCCTGTGGGGCCTCTTGGATGTCTCTGTATTGTAACTCCCCAGTGTTATGCCAACACTTTTACTTGTGTGGGTTTGTCTTTGTCTGGAGATTCTAGGACTTCTGTTATTTGCCACTTGATTACTGTTGAGTCTGCTGAAATGTGATTGCTAAAGATAATTTTGTTTTACTGCTTAGTTCTAATTAAACTTGGTGTTCAATTTACATTTTGCAAATTTGAACACGATGACCCAAATCTTTCTTTTATGGAACGAGAGAGTTTTTTTTCTACTGTAATCTGCTGCTAGCCAGTTCCATATTAATGGTGGAGTTACCCTTAACTAAAATCCCAGGAATGTACTAGAAAAACTACCAGAAAAAAACAGCATGACTGCCACTTTTTAGTAGTGTGTACAATTAAATGAATGAGGGTGTTGAAAACCACCTCTTCAGGATGGCTAATGAATTTCCCCAGTCTTATCCAAGAGAGTGTGAGGACATGTAGCAAAGAATTATTCACAGATATTAATAGTTTGTGCATCAGTTCTTGAGGAGTTTATAGGAGCAGCATGGAGTAACAAACTTGCCTGCAAACCTGGCATTGCAGTGGAATTTGTGACTCGCTGACTGAACAAACATCCTGGGATTCTCAAATCTGTCCTTTTTGTGAAGGTACAGATAGAACTTGATTCTTCAGCCCTTTCAATTTGAAATGTAAATAGAGCTCATTCCAGCTGTGATCATTTGAATGATCCTGAATCTGGAAATGTAATATTTTCTTTGAGATATTGATGTCAGGCTATGGTGATTTTGTTCATTTAGTTTGCTTATGTGCTCTGAAAATCTTGGTGGCTTTAACATACTGCCTGAGTGATTCAGAACTGACCTTTCTGTGCTTAAAAACCTCAAGTTAAGTACTTCCTTACTTGATTCTGTCTGGGCTGTTTTTACCACGCTGACTTGTCCTGTGCCTAATGACTGTTTGCTGCAAAAAGTAGAGAGAGTTATTAAGACCACATTGTAATAAAGCATTGAATTTAATTTATTTTCTTTTTGCTGATGTGCTTATGTATTCCATTCCCTAAATTGAAAGCAAATTTTATCTCTGAAATATATCCTGTTTTATACAAGTTTATGGTATACAGCATATGCATTCCTAAGTATGTACAGTCGAAGTTGGGAATAGGTTATGAATAACAAGCAGAGAATTCAGTGGTGTGAAGAAAATATTTGCTTCTTCTACTGCTTTTCTCCTTTCTGACATCCCTTATTCTAACCAGTTTTCCCTTTTACATCAGTTTTAAATCATCTTTAATAAATCCTTGTTTTTCAAGCCTAGCTCAGTTAATTTTCACTTCAATAAGAAGGCTTACAGGAGATGAGCTAAGCTTTCTGGAAGTCCAAGAGAAGACTTCTGCGGTGTTACGGATCTGTATCCACTTGGAATAATATGTGGAAAGTTGTGTTAGATGTGAAGATTGTGCACTGAATGTTGACTTGGGTACCATGGCATTGGTGACTCATGCAGGCCACATGAGCAAAAAATACTGAATGAGTGGATCCTGCAGCAATGTCAAAATGCATAAATAAGGATTCCTTTGGGTAGTTCTCAATAGACCAAACAACTTCCGTGTGCTTTTTCTGAAGGACCATAGGCTTAGCTGGTAAGATATCAGGACTTGAAGGTCAAATATTCTACTTACATTCAAGGAGAACATTGTGGACTCAGGGTTCTCATGTCCAAGAATTTTTGTCTGATCAAAGGTCAGAAGAGAAAATTTAAGAAAGATCCAGAAAACCAGAGAGTATATACAATTGTACTGCTAAAACAATGGATACAGTTTTATGTGCAGCATCAGTTGAGTTCAACAGGGTTTTTTATGGCTTTGTTTGTGCTTATTTGAACTTCTCAGTATATGTCCACACAAAAGTGTGAGCAAAGCTACTTCTTTCTACCTAATTTGCCCACTTCTCAAGTTGAAAGTTTTTTTTAAGTTGTTCCAAATTTTTCATCCTGCCTGTAGCAAAACAAATGGTGAATTTCCCAGTACAATTCTGTGGAAAGGAGCAGTTGTCATTTTCATGGACAGATCTATTGCTAGGACAAAAGCATGAGCTGGAATTAATAAGTGCCAATAACTGACCAGTTGGTTATACAACAGTTGTTTTTCTTACAAGTCGCAATTTCAGCAGTTTTGAACAATTAGATGTCTTTCTGCTTTAGCTCATTATGAGGAGGGATAGGTACAAATCAGCGCAGCTCATATTAAAGTGGGTTTAAAACTTTTATTTGTTGCTGGTTATGAGATTGACTTCTTTTTGTGGTATTTAACTGATGTTACAGCCTATGTTGTTTGTGACCAATGATGGCAAATTTTGCAATCAGGGGCCACAGATGGGGAGGGAAACAATACTTTCATTTAAACGGTTAACTGGTATCTGTAATGTTTCTATCTTGACTTGGAATGCAGTCAGTACTAGTAAGTCCAATGGAACAAGCTCCGGTTCTTGTCCTAATTCTCTGATTAGAATGTACTTCTGTGTGTTTTGCGGGGTGTGGGGGGTGTGGTTTGTTGAGGGTTTTGTTCAGGGTTCTTTTTTTTTCTCCTTTTAATAAAGACTGAGGTAGCAAATTTATTTTTGTTTTGCCGAAAGCTGCTGAAATCCTGATGAGGGAGAGTAGGAAGGGGGAAAAATATGGTCTTGAAAACTCATAATGTGCATGGATACGGCTTTGAAGTAGCTTGGGGGACTTGGGGTTTGGTGTATTTAGCACTTTGCCCATTTTTACAGTCTTTATTAGTATTTCTTATTCAGTGTAATTTCGTAGCTCAGTTCAGATACATTGTATGCCAAGGGCATTGCATTTCTCCAAAGAAAGAATTTTTGTGTCTTTCTTGCTGCACCGAGAATTAGAATATGGTCTGCAGCTTCATCTTTGCATACAGACATTGCTGCCTTCCTCATGGGTTACAGGCCAGAAGGGAAATGGTGAAATCATTTTACTGAGCCTTTAGCTACTCTTTGGAAATCAAAGAGAGTAATTGCATGCAGTGGCTAATAAACAGAGCAGACCAAAACATCACTGGGTAGTTGTTCTGGACATTGCCCTGTCACATTTTCAGCCAAAGTTCCAAGATATTCTGAGTTAGTTTATATAACAAAATTGTGTGCTCAAAGTTTTTGATGAGCTAAGATCAGGTCTTGATAGGTATTGTTAAATGATTGTGACTTTTGTTTCCCAAACTCTGGTCATTTATGAACTTTCTTTTTAACACAGTTGTGACCTATAAATTAGTGATTAGCTTCAAGTAGGAAAGATGAGCTGTTAGGCCATTTGAGACAATAGATAGAGAGCTGTCCACAGAACAGTTACCATCAGCATCTCTCATTTAAACAGATTTGTTAATGACACTATGAAAGCAAATACCATAGGCAATAAATGTTTAAAAAGTATTTTTCTGTTTGTTCGAAAATACTTCCAGTGCTTGATTCAGGTAATGGAATTGAGAGTAGAAGATTTCAAGTCCAATAACAAAGATTTCAGGAGAATTTCTGTGAGGTTAGATCTGCATTTCTGTGTATGCTCTGTATTAAGAGAAAACAAACAAACACACAATAAAAAACACAGAATCTTTTATACTCAAGTGAGGCATTTGTGAGAATCTTTATTTCTTGGATTGCTGTTTTCCCAGTAACTTCAATAATACTATTAACTGTTCCTTAGCTAAAGTCATGGTTTAAAAAACTTGAATTTGGCTTGTGATAAAAACAGTAATTGTCTGTTTAAATTTGTCTTGGGCATAATGACAGAAAATAAAATTACTTTCCAAAATAGGGTCCTCTAATTAGAGTTTAACATGAAATACAGTTTTTAGTTCCATTCCTGTGACAAGTTAGTAGACTGTATTTACTAAAGCATTTTCAACAGTGATTCCTGGAAATCAGGAGAAAATCGCTTAAATTTTGTAGGTGGATTATTTCAAACCTTAAAGTGCAATACCAGTATTTTTAAGTAGCTGAATTACAGTGTAGCTGAATATTTCAAGTGTGTGTAGTTGGTTTAGGGAGCCATTCTGTAGATGTTAATGCATATATACTGCATAGAAAGCTGTATATACTGCATAGAAAGCAGCATTTATATTATGGATGTAAAAATAGCTTTTCTGATCGAGTTTCTCTGCTCCAGTGTTTTGTTTTTGCATGATTCCAATCACCAACTGCTTTATCTTGTCAACAAAATTCTGCATTAAGGTACAAAACTTCTAGAACTCATTAATGCTGCTTTTGGCATTTCGTATCTTTTTATGCCTTGCTGAATGAAGAAAATGTAAATTCAATGTGCACAGGAAAATAATGCCTGTTAATCTTATAGGAAAACCGACTTAGAAGCTAAGCTTCATTGCTTTGGATTTGATAGAACACTTGATTTTGCCTTGGACATATCTTTTGTACAGTGTCTGGAGAAGTATTTCCTGCTTATGGTGCTAAACCCCAATTAAAGCACTTAAATTTCAGGGGATTTTTAACCGTAGCAATAATTTTTGGGAGATACACTCATCTTTCTGTTTATTCTCTCATATCTTCCTGATACAGTACAACCTGAGTTTTGCGAATTCACGTTTATTATTGTTGCAGAGGGGCTTTTTTAATTATTGTGTCTTTGGATCATGCAGAGAATTCAAAATATCAAGCTGGCATCTATTGAAACTGAAACCCAGTAGCTGGCACTGAGTGTTTGCCTCAGAGGAAAACATCCACTTCCTGTTCATTCCTTAGACAAACATTTGCTGAGTAGTTTAATACAGAACTTGATGTAGGGTTCTTCCAGAAACTGAAAGTGTTTTCATTGGGAGTTAACAACTCAGTGCAGAATATGTGATGGCTGGGAGCCTTTTGCGCAGCTGCTTAACTTTTGGAGCAATTTCTGACATACTAAACTTGAGGGGAAAAATCCTTTTTTGCAGGAGCAGGTGTTTAGGAGACTTTTCTATTTTCATTGTGTCATCTGTTGTCAGTTTGCTGATGGTAGAGTACTGAATTACTGAGACAGAAGTACTGATCTGGTTCCTGGTTTAAGGATGGTTGATGATTTCTGTTTAGCAATCATCTGGCACCCATGTGAGCTGGAATTCTTCTGCTTAGTATACCCTTAAAGTAGTTATTATACAAATCATGTCATCCAAAATGCACTGGTAGAAGCACGAAGTCGGGACAAACACCTCTGGAATAAAAATCCAGCGCTTTTAGTCCAGCTCAGTGCTTTCTATCAAAATGGAAACTGCCCTGTGTTCAATAGATGCAGTGCTTAACACATCTCTTTGGAGTGAACATTAAATTTGTGTCAACTTAAAGTATAAAGTCATTAGATTGATCCGCAGTTCTTTCAGAATTAATGATTAAAGGCTTTTATTGCTGTTTGTGCCCCCTGTATCACGTCTAATAGGCGAGTCCTGATGCTTTAACTAAAGCATTTTAACTTAAATTCCAAATTCTAACAATCTTTCTAAGCAGAGACAGTTTGGAAATGTCTGATCATTGGCTGCTTCAGTTAGTGTTCTAGAATATTTTCTGCACTAACATTTATCAATTAAAGACGTAATCCAAACAGAGAGTAATAATACTTCTGTCTGCAGCAGCTTATTCTGTCAGAACTAGGTGCTGCCTTTACTCTGAGCTGTTGCCTAAGAAAGAAACAAACTTACAAATGGAAGCTGACCAACTGGGCCCGTCATTCCATTTCATCCCTTGCTAATGCAGGTAGTGAGCGGGTTACATTATTTCTCACTCAAACCTTGCATAGATGAAGGATTTTGGGGAAGGGAGAACAACTCTTTTCAATAATGTGTGTTTGGCACATGTCTGAAGCTGGGATTGTAGCACAAGCTTCTAGAAGCTGTAGCTAGGGAACAGTTGGTTCATTACTGTTCTACAGAACAACTCATGTATCAGGTTTGTTTGTCTTCCAAAATGCTGATACAACTGAAGCACAGATGGCTCAGTAGTTCAGTTTATGTAGCAGTTGTTTCTGGAATTGTATTCATTTGACTGAGACAAAGGACTTCAGATTGCATGTGATTATGGTGGGTAAGCTGAATACTTGTTTACCACCAACAAAACCTGAAGAGTGTGCTTGTTAAGCACCTTTTTGGTGGCTTAAGCCAGAATAGATGTAGCAGTGTTTTAAAAGCTTTTCAGAGTACTTTAGATATCGTATCAAGACAGGCAAAATTAATCATCAGGTTCATAATTCATTTTCTTAACTTTCATAGACCAAGTATTGGTGTTATTATTAGCAATTAAGGCTTCTTCTAAAGTAGAGAATTGCAAAGTAGATATGCATTTTTAACATGGACATCTACATCTGTCTGCTCTGGTTGTAGAACTTGCTGCAAAATTCCAACTGGAGAGACACACACCATCCTCAGAACAGAAACCCCTTTTTTGATAAACTGATGAAGGTCTTTTATGGGGAATGTTGTTCTGAAATTCTTTGAGTAGCCCTTTTTTTCATCTTTTAAAAAGCAAAGCTCAGTTGGATATTCCAGGCAAAACTAATGGCACATACTAGAAGTGAATCCAGAAAAAAAATGCAAATTTGATACTTGTGTCTGCAGCCCCTTCCACAGGGATTTAACTTTCTGTATTCAAGTTCCGTTTTCAACATCTGTTAACTTGAATTTGGTTTTTGATCACTATCTACAGGATTTCTTGTGGATGTTTTTGCTATTTCTGTTTGTTTCAGTAAGATGTGATAAGGGGGAGGTGTTAAGACAGCTTGTCCCATATATTTCTCAAAGCATGCGGGGTAGAAAGAAGACATCTGGGAGAAAATTCCTTTTTGCTTCAAGTTACAAAGTTTTGAGGACAGGGAATAAAACAGCCAGAAGTGTTGGAGATGTGTTATTAAATATCTCTGAAGGTAAACATAGAGATAATCAGTACAGAGGCTTAGCTAATGCAGTCCCTCTCAGCTGTTAAACAAAAACCAAAGAACTTCTAGGTTTTCTGAAACTCTCAGAGTGGAAAGTGGTTATCCCATACAATAAATCTGGGTCATTTGCTTTGGTTCACTTGTCTGCAGCCAACTCTAGTCCACTCAGGCTGCAGTTGGAAAACTACCGGAATGGTCGGAATATGCTGAAGTGCTGAGCAGCAGCAGCAGCAGTTGTTTCTCTGTGCAGGCTGAATGAGGCTGGGTTACATTTACTTTTTTGGGTTGGACTGAAAGTAAGTAATTCTTGAAAGTGTAGGGGATTCACATGAAAATTTGGATCCCTCACAAAATTTTTGTAGTTGCCATTGGAAACTGCCTACTTGCAGTTTCAGTGAGTTGATCTCCTTGGCTCTGGCAGGATCTTAGTGCAAATTTTTAACTGAAGAAATCGGCTTCAAAATCATAAACAATCCACAGCTTACAACATTAATCTTTTTACTTCCCTTCCTGCTCTTTGGACTTAACCCAGACTTTAAGTTATTAGTTATTTCACCAGGTTCCACTCTTGCTCTTGGTTTGAATATTAGTGACTATTAGTGAAACAGGTTCATTTTTCTTGTGAATCAGAAGATAGATACTGGAAAACTTGAGACTCAGTAAGCTTGCTGAGCAGAAATTATAAAATACCGGTCCTTCTTCTTAGGCCTCCTGAATTGTTTCAGTAGTTTTTTCAATAAGACAGGTTGAGTGCAAATGAAATTTATCTTTTCCATCTGCACTGCCCAGTTTTTAAGTGTTCAATCCCGGAGGCATCATATGTCAAAAGTTTCTTCCTCTTATAGGAAAAAATATGTACAGAAGTTTAAATTATATGCTGCACTGACTTGTTTTGAGCTGGCCATTTGAATTGTTCTTGCTCTTAGTTAATAAAAACAGATGAGAATGAAAATAGCACATTGGACTAGTGCTATGATGAAATAGACAAAAGCTTACATAAATTATTTCCTTGTCTTAAGTACTGAACTGTAGGTTCAGTTACCTTCAGATTTGTATTAAGGCAAATGATGTGAGGATCTGTCTGCTGTATCGATTCCTGTCATTGATGCAAATATTTAACCTCTCTACCCAGCAAAACTGCTTCACACTGGTGTTCATTTCAGTTACCTTAACAAAATATTTAAAGGAAATTGTATAACTAGCTTAGAAGAAGAAATTATTTTCTCTGCTCCTCAAAGGAGTTTAGAGTAGTGTTAATTTTACACTTGAAAACAATAATTCTTTTGCAAATAACCTTAAGATGGTTTCAGTAATGCAGACCTAATGTCTAATTCCTAATGTCCAATAGGAGTTGATAATCTTCAGCGACTTGTGGAAGTGCTAGTGTGGGTTTTGCTTTCAAATCCCAGTTTGTCTCAGCAAGAATGAAAACTACTTCATCAGACTCAATGCTGCTTTTTAGACTTGGAGATTATTCTGTGGGGCAGGGGCAAAAATTGAACTACAACACTACAAGAGTGGATGGAATCTTCTGGGGTCAATGAAGTGAAGGCCTAAAGGGCAGACCAGGTGACTATTTTTGTGTAGCAAGCTGTGTTGTTAAGACCTCGTATTCTGCAATGCTGTCAGATTTCTTTAACATACTTTATAAAAATACTGCTCCTGGATTTGTAGGTGTCTTTCATTCCAGTTTGCAATTAAGGTTGGTAGGGCGTGAATCCATGCTTTAAATGAGAACAAGGTTTACAGAATGGGATCCATGCAGAGCCACTCCAAAGGCAGACTGAGGAGCAGGACAGCACTTTCCTTCAGGTCATATTGGAAATCTAGTCCTTCTGCAAATAAGACCAAGGATTGTTTCAATAGTGAGAAAATTCTAATAGTAATAAAACTGAGGTAGTAGCAGTTGAGTTTTCATTGGTAAAACTCAGCTTAATATGTTGGCTTTTTGTGTTTGAACTCATAATATTCAATTTTAGTTTTGCTCAAGTCATCAAAGTTAATTGAAAAACAGAGTATTTGAGGTTCTAATTCTATGCTTGATTTGTGGAAGAAATCAGAGAAGGAAAGCTGTGAAGTTCTGTTTCTGTGATGAAAGGTCAGATTTCCTGTTTTTGTGTTATTTCATTGAATCATAGAATGGTTTGAGTTGGAAAAAATCTCAAACATCATCTAGTTCCAACCCCCCTGCCATAGGCAGGGACACCTTCCACTGGATCAGGTTGTTCAGAACTCCATCCTCCCTGGCCTTGAAAACTTCCAGGGATGGGGCTTCCACAACCTCTCTGAGCAGGCTGTGCCAGGGCCTCTCCACCTCACAGCAAAGAACACCTTCCTAATATCTCAGTCCTTCCCAGAACTGAACACAGCACTCCAGGTTTGTGTAGAGAGGGAGAATTGACCTGCTGGCCCCATGGTTTTGGGTCTTGTCCATGGCACATTTGGCTGTCACAGCTCCAAGCACCCTTTGCTTCTTGTCAAAACTTCTCATCCCCCAATACCCCAAAATCCTTCTCCCCAGGGCAGCTCTCAATCCATTCTCTGCCCAAACTGTACCTGTGATTAATTGTAATTGTGCTGTTTGAATACAGATGAGATGTTACTGCAGCGTTTCTAAAATGAGGAAGCTCAAGATCCTTCAGGGACCTTTCTTTAGAACCTGGAACTCTTACATGAGAGCAGGAGAAAAGCTGAGTGCATTTTTCAATGCTGCAGCTTGCATCCCAGGTCACATATTTTGAGGAATCTGTAAGAAATACACAGTTACTGAGAAGGGGAAAGCAAAATGATCCACTGGAAGAAATCTAGAAACATTGTGCAAATATGCGGAGGTGGAGGAGATATGACAGCAGAAGTTCAGTTGAAGTTAAAGTTAGTAAGGAATCTGAAAGCCACAGAAAGATCTGTGCCTACTGCTCTATGGAGCAGAGGATTTATTGATAAAATTATAAAAGCTTTTTTACCTCTATTTTTATTGGTAGGTGAAGGATGTACCAAGTTGATGCTATTAGAATTGTGGTGGTTTGTTTTTTGGGAGTTTTATTGTTAGTTTGTTGCATTCTTTCCATGAAGAAGATAAGGGGAAGATTTTGTAATTACCTTTCTGTATAAAGGGCAGGATATAGAGAATTTTGCTTAGTTGTGCACAGTGAAAGTGTAGGAGATACAAGTTCCAGTTAGGTGTAAGAGAAAAAATACTTCCCTGTGAGGATGATCAAACCCTGGGGAGGGCCTGTGCCTGGAGAGCTTTTACAATCCTCAATCCTCAGAATTCTATGGAACTCAGCTGAGCAGCCAGATCTGATTGGACCCACTTTGAGCAAATGTTGGACTACATAACCTCCAGAATTCCCTTTCAGCCTTAAATAGTCTGTAATGGCATGAGTCACTAGACTGACAAGCTTGTAGAATTAAACTGTCCTTATATTTTTAGATTATTAGTCAGATTTCAGGAAGTGTGGTATTTGAGTTTTCACTCCTTGCCACCAGTGTTTATGACCCATGGATTAGCTGTATAAAAACATCATCTTGTTTTTACTGTTTGAGTAAGGACTGAAGTTTGTGCTTGGCTTACAATATTTTTGGTTAGAGCTGTCATATGGCAGCAGGAAACACTAAAATCTCTATGAGCGTACAACTGAAACAAACACAGGTTAAGCAGTTAAGTACTTTGGCTTCAGTACTTAAAATACAACCATTTTGAGGATTTAAGTAGAATGGCAAAGATAACTTAATGTATTTTCATCTTCAGAGTACTTACCTAGTGTTTGTGGATTTTTGGGGGAGCGGGATTGTTGGTTTTTATAAAAGCATTTCCAGTGATGAATGAATCTGGAGAAAGTTATACTGGAGAATGATTGAAGGGGTATGAACAGACTTAAAACTCTGAGAAAATGAATAGAGTGTTTGGGAAGATTAAGACATAATCAGTTCATCCATGGTCCCCCCATATCCTGTGTGGAAATACAAGATTGTTTTCTAAACTGTTTAGGTATGTAGCTAATAATTTTTTCCAAGATGTGATTTATTCAAGCTTGCTCTCCCTTCAGAAGACTAATGAATATATTGTTCTTAAGTGATTTCAAAGTTTATATGTGTTCCACTTCAAAACATAGTACTTCACATTTCTGTCACTTAGTTTGATTTAAAAACTAAAGATTTTTTATATTGGAAGGAAAGGTTTAATTCAGTGGATACCAGTATAATTTCTCTTACAGCAAAACACCTGTTGAGATTGTATCCAACACCATAAATTACAGCTTACTTCTGCCATCCCACTTAATTTCTTCGAATTTTTAAAAACAAATAATACAACCAGCATGAACAAAGGCCTGTGGGAAGATAGGAAATGCTATACTAGTTTTTGGAAGTAATATTTTCAATATGCAACAAGGTAGTAAAAATACCGCATCCATGGGACTTAAACTTTTCTTCATATAAAGAAGTTTTTTTACTCTTCATTTTTCCCACCTAGACAGCAATGATAAAGTTGTTGCTATATTTAAAATGTCAAAGTTATCTAATACATAGTAAAAATGGCCATCCCTTGCATGCAAAGAGATGGAAGTGATGACGGAATGATTTTTGTCTTTTCTTCATATACCTTTTACACAGTTCTATGTATCCACAAGTATTAGAATGCATACTTGTAACCCTTCACTTAGTTCAGTACTTAGTGTTTTGTAAGTGTTCTGCAGGCCCTGAGACTGAACACCCCAGAACTGCAGAGCCAGGGAGACCAAACATTCCTACTCTCTCAGGAAGCCAAGGTCTCCTAGCAGGACAGATTCTGTAAACTAGAGGTTAGCCCACCCCAACCCCATCATTGGGCCCCCTTGTTAGATGTGCTGATGTGTAAAGTCTGTAACTGGTGTGTGTGATTGATGGTGGGTGTGCATTTTGCCACGCTGTCACCTGGGCAAAGTGGATGTATCAAACGGGATCCTGATTAAAATACTGAGGTAATGACCCCCAACCCTCTTAACCGTGTCTAGCTTCATTTTTATAACACCAGGAAAAAGCCATCAGAAGTAATGCAACAGACTGTTCAGTGAGTTATTTTTTTCCTAGAATAATGAAGGCAGGAATTGCACAAAACGCTTCCCTGCACTCTAAGGACATCTGACTGCATGGAATCTGATTTCCTTCATTAAAACTAAAATGAAAGGAATGCATGAAATGGGGAGATGCAGTTATTCTTGCATGACAGGATAAGTACAGATGGGGATATGGAGTTGTTTCTAAATCTGAAAGAGCATTTTAATGCCACAAGTATTCCAGGCACTGCTCTACTAATACAGTTAACCTATGCAATAGGATTTAATGAGGCCACAATTTTCAGTTTCTATTCCTGTGGTAGAACTGCAGTGTAAATCCCAGCTACTAATTGCTGGTGTGTTCAGGTGCCAAGTCATGGAACAAGAGGAGGACTATCCTCCAAGAAGAGGACTATCAAATAAATTCTCACACTGATTAGTTCCCTGATTCGTCATCTAGCCACTACTTCTGGGGCCGGGGTGGGCAGGGTCAAACTGTGGCTGGAAGTAGCAAAGCTGTTGCTGTCACACAGGAGAAAAATTGGTGCTAAAGTGAAGGGTGAGCTGTGATACTCATAGGCAGTAATGTTCCGGAGCAGCACTTCTGACAAACCACAGTGCTCATGTGAACACCTGGCTCAGATTTGATTTCAGTTCTTGTGGCACTGCAAAATAAGCCTGTGTTTGAAGCACCTGGAATATGCTGTAAGGCTGCTAGAATCGTGGTAGGTGAGGTTAAACTTGAGTTTAGCACTGATGCTTCTGAAAGTGGCAGGAGCTGGGAAAAGAGGGAGTTAGTAGATTAAGGGAGACCAAGGGAGGCATGGAACACAGCCTTGTGTAATAAAGGCTACACAAAGGCAGGGCTGTTGAAGGATGGAGTCAGTTTGGTGTGGTTAAATAATCTCCCTGGAAAATAAGGAGCTTCAGAACTTGTACTTTATGACTAAAGTTGTTCATTCAACATTTTCATGGAGTTGATGTCATAACGTGCATTAGGGAAAAAGTCAGCAAACTCTAGTTCATTCTTTTAACAAGGGCTGCAAAAGAAAAAGGAATTAAATTTGGCACAACTTATCCAGGGCACCTGTGAAGGTGGAGATCCTTCCAGATGACTCTGGGACATCCATCAGGTGTACAGGAGGGCAGCTTGGCTTTCGGGAACTCCTCTCTAAGGTCAGGTGGGAAGACGGGGAGCGTAAAAATCAGAATCGGGGATGGGTAGCCAAGAAGAACATAGGCACTTTCCCAGGGTGTGCAGGAATGTAACTAAAAAAGCCAATGCCTTGACTAGAACTAAACAGGAAAAGGACATGAGATACAAGAGTGATTTTGTGTAGGTATATTGGCTAGAGAAGGTAAAGCAAGGAAAATGTGAGAGAGAGGGTAATGAAATAATTAAGTTCAAGAGTAACTAATTTTGGCAGTATTCACTTCAGAAATTTGTTAGAACAGATTTTTTATGGATTAAATTGCTCCATTACAGAAAGTGGGCGATAGTTGCATTCAGAGGATGCTACAATGAATCCTACTCTTAGTTATTTAAAAAGCGAAGTTGTTGAAAGTATTTGGAAGTGCACTTCCAGTATTTATTTTCCTGTCATTCAGTGAAAAGTTGATAGCCACATTTCAACTGACATTGATACTTAAAGACCTTCTAATTGAATATTCTCTTGTTAGATGTTTTATGTAACTTTTTGAAATAAGGCATAAAAGTCTTCTTTCATGTCATCTTTTTTAGTAATTGGAGATCCACAAGGCTTTTCTTTACCCAGAATCAGATTTTAATAGAGGGGATTAAAGCAGATACCTGGGAATTGCTGTTTCTGATGGTTCATGTGTTGAACCAGTTTTTAATGTTATTGCGTAGCTGGTGCCCTGGGTCTTTGATCTGAAAGGAAAAATGTTACTGATGTGGTTTATGCCAGACTTAGCCCTAAATGGCTGACTGAGTAAACTCAGTGTATTCTGGAAGGTCATTAAAGAGGTGATCATGTCTTTTCTTTTGCACAGCCAAATGACTTTTTGAAGCTGTGCATAAATATTTGCACAATTGTTAGTGAATTTGTGGGTCTACTCTAGAAAGTGAAAATAAATAATCTTCCTTCAGGAGAACTGTGACCTTTGAATCTATGTTTTATTCTGAGGATGATACAATTCCTTGATCCTGGTTTATTGTATCTCCTCCAAAGTACTCTCGTAACTATTAACCTTGTTGCTGCTCTGTTAGACTCTAGAAGATGGCAGAAGTCCCATAAAACTTTCTGGAAGAATATTCTGTCTGTCACTTTCAGTCTAGTGCATAGAAGATTTTGCACTTGTAGGTGTAAAGGAAAAAATATGCTCCTTTTAGTCAGTTCATATGGATTCTGACCATATGCCTCTGCAGGGAATGGTAATTTTTAATGTGAAGCTTCAGCAGCTTATTTTCAGTCCATCGATATATTGGCTACTTTGCTGTCTCAGAGTTCTGTATTAAGATTGATGATACCCAAATTCATAACATTCATTATGATACGTTTGGCCAGTATTATTCAAAACCACTGTAATTTTGGAAAACTTTACTTAGAGATAACATTTTTCTTTGAATCTTTACTTGTGTGCTGCTTCCTGCACCAGCTTATGACAGGGCTTGAGAGATGGCTCTCTCATTGTGTTGACTTAATTAATCAAATCTTCACCAGAGCTGTCCCATATATGAGGGAGGGGGGGGTCTCAAGTCTTGTGCTTAAAGACTGAGTTCCAACCCCACCTTCCACTAGACCAGGCTGCTCAAAACCCCATCCAACCTGGCCCTGAGCAGGGAGATTGGAACTCAATCATATTTAAGGCAACTTCAGTATGTACTCCTGTACTGTGGAATGTACACATTATAAAACATAACCCAAAAATGGAAATTAAAGGTAAACTAAAGGTGAAATAAATGCTGTTTTTACATTTTACTATTGTTAGTGCAATATATATTTTCTTTGCACATCCCAGTGGATTGCCTTGCACACCTCTCTGGGTTTTCACACCTCGCTTTGGAAACCACTGCTTGTCCTCCAGAGGGATGCCCTAGGCAATATAAATAGGAGATCTAAAGCCCATAGAGAAATTATCTGTGAGTCCTGCAAGTTTTTTGATATACAGTGTTAGTGACTGCATTTGAAGCAAGTGGTTTTGCCAGAGTTTGATCCCTGTATATTAAATACATTGGTTTATTTTTCCTTCCTACTTCTATATTTCTTGGACTGGCAGTAGGAAAGGCCAGGTAAAGGTTTTTAACATTCAATGGTCTGTTTTACAGTGGCTTTTCACACCTGTGAAACAACTGGCATTAGACTTGTTTTTTTGCAGAATATAGGAGTACTTGGGGTTTGCTTTTCTTTTTTAATTTTTGTAGCTTTCATGATGTCTTTGTTCTGGTAATTCAGTCTAAAATGTTCTGATGTTTAGCTTTGAATGTTAATGTGCGTGTCCCAGTACCAGTATTCAATACCATGTAGTCTGTATTTGGAACATCTTTATTACCAGACTTTTTGCTACGTACTTCCCTATAAATAAGTTTCATCAACTTTACAGGGATCTTAAAAGCTAGGTGTTTGGATGTTGTTTTTGTCCCTCTGAAAGTTCATTGTCCAGCAGGAATTTATTCCACAGCCAGCTTAGGAGAGAACAGAGGATCTTTGTTTTATTCTTTAGAAACAAAGAAAAATTACTATACTATAAGCCAATGAGCCAAATAATATTTATAAGCTTAAGGAAGTGAGAGCTTTGCTGTAGTGTCCTAATCTTGAGAAGTGATGGCTGTTAACTTCCCTTTGGAATGTGCATTTCATGGCTTTACTGTGTGCTATCCCAGGACTTAGCTTGCCTTCCCTTCTCCCATTCTCCTTTCCTTACCATGTCTTGACACATCAGACTTTACAAGGTTGTTGGAGGCTGTTTTGGGTTGGCCTCATGACATGGCACTCATGTGGTTGGCCTCTCAAACTTGTGCACCCAATCCCTGATTTATCACCAAACATGATGAGTTATTTAAATGCCAGGTTGTTTTTTTTTTAAAAAATTTATGGGGAGAGTCCATGGGCAAATAAAAGTATGGGTAGAGTTTAATGTTCAATATAAGTATATGCTGCTTCCTTATGTGCTATTAGCATACTTTAATCTGGGTGATTTTTTTTTAATTGGAGCTTAATTGTCAATGAAATTCAGCAAATGAGAAGCTCCATCACAATACTATCAGATACAAGGATATATTATGAATAATTGAGTATCCTGTTGGGAAGAGAGGAGAATAATAAGGTCATCTTGTTATTTGACCAGCAGTGTAAAACTCTGATTATATAGAACATCAAAAGCAGAATAAGATTTCTTTCTGGCAATCTTCTCTTCTGTTCTTAGAAGAGAAGTAATGTCTGGAAGATATATGTCAATCCTCCTATTCTGTGTACTTTCTAGAAATTTGGGACAGGATTGAGGGAGCTGCAGGCACTCTATAAAGAAGTGTGAATTGGTAGTGCAGCCAAAATTCTTCTGATTGTTTTTCTGGGGAGATGCAGGGCTTGAGGTATGATGCTGAATTTAGCCAGTTCCTAAAATACTAAAATTCCTTGCACCTAGGACCAAGAAGCCACTTACCACACAGCTAGTCTCTAGTTGGTTTCCAGTAACTTCCTCTCACTAATGAAGGGCAGTAAATCAGTTTATCCTTAGTTGCACAACCCAAGGTGAGGGAACAAAGCTGATTAGGCACTCAGTAAATTAAATTTTGTTTACATCTTAAGAGATGTCTCAATCCACTCGTACGAGAGGCCTTAGAATACAACTTCCTGTGGCCTGATTTGTTTGACTCTTCGGCCTTGTTTATATCATGTAGAATTGGCAAGTACTATTTATAAAGCAGGGTGGACAGTTTCATAATTGGGTTTTAAATTATGGATGGCCTGGACTCACTTGCTGGTAGTTATGATGCTGAGTTACTTCTATGCAGCTGATTTCTCATTATGCAAAACTTCAGTATTCGTGGAAGCAGATAAAGGAACTTAGATGAAGCAACTTAGCCACATAACTGTGATCCCAGCTGTGGGGTAGGAGAAGCAAAATGAGCCAAGGGGAGCATTTTGTACAAGCTCTATTGTTTTGGGGTTTTTTTATTGTTTTGGTTTGGGTTTTCTTAAATCCTGAGTTACCTCGTGGATTTGGTACTTGTTACACCTGAGATGCAGTACGGAAGAAAGGATCAAGATTGTCTTATAGTCATAAATGCAGATGTGAGGGAATACAAACTGAGCAACTTAATTTTCATTTTTCATGGGCAGTGAGTGAAATATTTGAGTGGAACATTCTTCAGCATGTTTGAAGGTGTTGGATTTTATTCAGGCTCTTCCTGGTGTGTTAGTTATAAAATTTTGCTGATTAGGTTGTGTTTATATTTGAAGGGTGAAGATGTCAACCGGACACTGGAAGGTGGGAGGAAGCCTCTTCACTATGCAGCAGACTGTGGACAACTTGAGATCCTGGAATTTCTTCTCTTGAAAGGAGCTGACATTAATGTATGTATTAATGTATTTGCAAACAGGTCTTAGGGTTTTCTCACGCACACAGAAGGGATGGGAATAAGTGCCTAAATGGTTGCTGAAAGATACAAATCAAACAAAATAACTTGATGCTTTTAAAAATATTTGAGAGGTGGACTTCTACAGGTTAGAAGCTTAAAATTATGTTCATTAAACGTTTTAATTCTCTGTGGATGCACTGGAAAAAGTTGTTTGTAGCTTTAAAAAGTTAAAATTTAATTTGACCTCAATTTGAGAAACGAATCCAGTAATCACATCAGAATAAGTTTTGCAATGCATATTTACATTAGTTGGAAGGGGTTTCAGAAGACATTCTTGGCCAGGGCAGGATCGGCTGTTTAAATCAGTGTGCTTTTCTTCTTCTTTGGAGACATTCTTACTTGTATAAATAATTTTGCTGTAGCTTGATGTGCATGGCTTTTTTTTTTTTTTTTAAGACTGGACTAGGCTTTATCAGCTCTTCAGAAGTTAAGTTCCTAAATACTTCAATCATACACCCCAAATGTTTTGTCCAAAAGTTAACGTGTAAGACATCTTAGCTATAGTTCATAACAAAAATGCTTAGATTTTTCTTCTGGGCGCCTGGAAGGATTATCTCTTCCTCAGAAGTTTTCCTAACTGCGGAAGAGTTAGAAATGGCATTTTGGTTGCTCCATTTTTTATTCTTTCCAGGCCTATAGTTTAGGGAGAAGACAGCCAAAACAATGTTTCAACCAAAACTGTTCTCTGAAGTGATGCTGGCTGTAAAATGGGAAAATTAGGAGTAGTGTTTTTAAACAGGACAAAATTTGTCAGCTGAAACTGCACAATTTCCATCATTGCCCTAAAGTTATAGACACTTTGGGATACCTAGAAGTCTTGTGGAAGAAATGTATTGCTATTACCTCTTTTTTAAATGATAACTTTTCTTTTCAGAAAAGAGGGAAAAAATCCAGTGGAATGCATTTCTGGCTAATATTCTTAAATATTTACTTCCTCTACTGTTGACTAAAGAAAATTTAAAAAAATTATGTGAAACCTTATAATGCTGTGTGAAATTGTCTTTCAAGTTACTGTATCTCAATTTACAGGCCCCAGACAAACACAATATCACACCACTCCTATCAGCAGTCTATGAGGGCCACGTTTCCTGTGTGAAATTGCTTCTGTCAAAGGTGAGATACAAATTTTCCCAACAAGTTATCCATTAGCAAAGCATATTACTGTGATTTTTTTTTTTTCCCAATAAGATTATGATTCTCCAGATGATAGGTTCAGAACGTCAAACAAAAGCTATTTGTCTTGCTAAACCAGAGAGGTACTCTGATTAATGAGAAAGACAACTGAAGGACAAAGTTCCAGGACTTTGTGGTGTAGTAAAAGTAACACTGACCATAAGACTATTGTGGGCTCCAGCTAGAGAGCAGAACTGCAAATCAGTAAGGGAAAACAAAAATGCATTCCTTCAGTGGAGTTGGCTTTGGCAGATGTTTAAGTGTTTCATGTGATAGAATCTCTGCTGTGAAGTTGCTCAGAGGTGTGGTTTCCCTCAACTTCTGCCAGATGACTGAGAACCCATCTGGATTGGCAGAGGGAGGGGAAATAGTAGGAAGCCAAGGTTTCTCTGTCGTACAGCTTGTAAGTTTTGTCCTGGGGAGAATAAGCTTGGTCTGTCTCTGTTTGCACTTCAGTTTGTATTACTAAAGTGATCAATTTTACAAAGCCAGTAGTTAATTCGAGCAATTTTTTTTTCTCCATTCATTTGCACTCCTTGATTACACCTAAGTCATTTAGCCAAAGGATTTCTTGCTCTGTAATACTTTCATATGCCACTTCCAGGGTAAAGTTTTCCTTAACTGCTTTAGTGCTACGTGAATTTCACTTAACTTCTTTGAGATTTTGTCTGATATTACTTAAGCTTTTTTGTAAATAAATGCAGTGACTGTTAATTTAGGATTCAAGTGGTGCATTCAACTTGTTTAAATTTATTGTGAGGACTGTTCCTTCATTTAGGATAATCAAAAAATAAGGTATCCTTTATCCCATGTTGATTTATTTCCATTTCTGTTTTGAAGGGGTTTTGTTCTAGATAAGTTGCCCAAAAGTTATTTTCAGATTTCTTCATGCAAAGTTAAATGTTGATTGCTTCCATTCACATAGGCTAGCTAATGAAATATTTATAAACTGGAAGTTTGCTTATCAGCTCTGTCTGTTTGAGGTAGGGCTCATGTGTAGAGATTGTTCTGTCTCTTAACACAGTTATTTTATGACCTTTGTTTAAACATTTGTTTAAACATGTCACGCCTTGTTTGTACCACAGCCATATGTTCTTTGGTAGCAGATACCTGAGAATCAGGATACAACCCTTACTGAAAGATCTAAAAATTCCTGACT
This sequence comes from Petroica traversi, assembly GCA_025920805.1. Lineage (NCBI taxonomy): Eukaryota > Metazoa > Chordata > Aves > Passeriformes > Petroicidae > Petroica > Petroica traversi. Next base: position 155,875 of record JAHLSL010000102.1, on the reverse strand, counting down.
GTATGTCCTTCCCAGTTACTAAACAAACATTCTCCATTGCTTTCTATGCTGGATGGACTGTGGGGATGGTTGTAAACCTTTCACATGAGACTCTCGGGCTATTGAGATGGAGGAGAAGGAGGAGTATTTCAAGAAGGGATTCAAACATTGTTCCATGATTTTCTTTAGTAATCTGATGTTTGATCTGTAATGTAAAAAGTTGTGGTTTTTTTAATGTCAGAGAAACCAATATGTTAAAATAGGTTTGTTGCATAGGATGCAACAAATGTCATCCCTCTGTTCAACTTCCAGAATAGTTCTGCTTTTGTAAAGGATCTAATGCAATTTGATCTCTGCTTTCTACTAAAAAATGTGTTACAAGAAATACCCTGTTGTGTTGGGCAGTTTAGCCCCTCTTTTCTTCTCAGACAGTGGCAAAAGTAAGAGCTTTGAGTATGACCACATCTGCTCACTCATTCCCCTTATTCATGGTTGCTGCACTGGGGATTTCAGAGGTGCACACATCTGTCCCCTGTTCAGCAGTGATGACAGATTTGTTGTCCATGAATGAATCCATGTGCTTTTTGAACAAGAAGACATCTGCCTCCTTCGTGTCATCTGGAAACTCTTTTTAGCAGTTTGCTGCTTGTTGTGTAAACCACTCTTCTCCCAGCTTCATTAGGTGCCCCCAGTGCTGGTTTCACAGTTTGATAGGAGCTCAGCTCCCCTCCTGGGTTCTGGGTTTGTTGCTTTGGGTGTTTTCCAGAACTGCAACTGGAGCCAAGGAGCTCCTGTGTGGCTCTCATTAAACAAATGTTTAACATTTGTATTTTGCCTGGTGGCTTAAGCAGGCAAACATTGTTGTTTGTTATTACCCTGCCAAAGAGAGAGGGTTTATATTTATTTGTGTATGTGTAATTTCAGAGTAGAACATAACACAAGTATTAGTAATTTTTTACTTTGGGGAAGTAGAGAATACTATGGAACCATTGTACTTTTATGAGTTTTTTATTAAAGTTGCTTCCAGGCAGTGTTGTACTTCTGCAAATTAAAGTCCTCTTGACCTGACCTCTATTGTTTCCTTCTCTTTTTTATTTAATGTAGGCAGGAATCTTTCTGTCTAGCTAATGGACCATTTTCTAAATTTATTAGCATTGAGTTTAATAAACGGTGTCCTCCTTAGATAGTCATGACCCTCTTATCCTACATTCAGTAAAGCTGTTTTAGAAACCCAGGTCTTACATGTCAGTAACTTTTCTGAAGTATTCTTTATACTTCAAAGTTACCTCAGTTAACTGTTATATTTGGTACCCTAAATGCTGGTACGTTGGTGGAGAGTTCTATAAATTAAAATTCTTTAAACTCTATCAGGTAAATTTCTGCATTGTTTCATTTTTCTTCAAGTCAAGATTTTCTGAGTTTAACTGTTAGGAAAGTTGAGGAAGGTGAGAGTTGTCTTGGGAACAGACATGATATTATATATGGAAGTTCATTGGGATTTTGTGTGTTTAATCAGTAAAGAAGCAATGAAAATTCTAAGTCCATTATGTCCTTAAACTATTTGGTGTCCTTCATAGTAACTAGCAATCTTCCTTGTAATTGTGAAGGGATTTGTACTTTATGCAGAGCTTATGCATAAAGTGAAGACAACCCTCTGCTTTGCGCACTTTTGACAAAGTGTATTAGTGCCCAAAGTGTTTTTCCTGTCATTTGATAGAGCAAGTACACATATTTTCAAGTGAGATTTGCATATTGTCTTGCAGAGTTGTTCTGAAATCAGTCCTGTGATCTCTAATAACTTTTGTCCCCTTATTGAGCTACCCTATTTACAGTTTAGTCTGTTTTCCCTTTTATGAATATGATTACACAGTGCTTAGAGCAAACATGACTAGTTAATCACTCTTTTTCCCTTCTTTTGTTCTCCTGCCATAATTCTGGCACCGTGCTTGTGCTTACTTGCAGCAGTTTATCCTAATTATTCAATTTATTTAGTTGGTGCATTATCCTCCAATTTATCCAGTTGGTGCATCATCCTCCATTCTCTTGTTGCCTCCCTGTTCTGTTGCCTTTTAGGTAACACATAACTCTTTCAAAACAAACCTGAGCAGTTTTGGACTTGGAATGATTTTGTGGTGTTATTTTTCTGATGTGTCAATGATGGCTTTTTTTTTCAGAATGGAAGAGAAGTACAATCCTTGATGAGTGTGACCATTTTATGATATAAAATGACTATAGTATGATTTGTTCGTAAATCAGCTCTTCCAGATGTTACCTGTCAATTTAGCACGTGAGAGCTTCTTGCACTATAGATTCTGTAGAAGTGCGTAACACTTGAGTTTTTCTTTTGTAAGAGTAGTAGCTGAAAACAAAAAATCTGTTTCTAAGATTAACTGATAATTTGTTGAACTTGCAACTTGCTGTGTAACAAAAGTTGCATGCCTTTTTCCTCCTTTTAAATGACGAAGGTGAAAACTCTGATTAGCTGCATGCTGAATAGTTCTGTACATAAACCTTGTCTGGTTGGTTTCTGAATGAACACAATGCACTGCAGTAAAAAGCTGTATGTAACCAATAAAATTGGGCAAGACATTTAACTTTTGACACAGTTTGCACTGATGCAGCCTGACTTTATGAATTGACAGTCCTTCTCATTGTCTTTCCAGGGTGCTGATAAGACTGTGAAAGGCCCAGATGGACTAACTGCCTTTGAAGCCACTGACAACCAGGCAATCAAGACTCTTCTTCAGTGACAGATGGACTGATATCTTAAATGTCTCTCCTGTGGCCTCACACTGCTGCCTGTCTGTCACTCTTTGCATCTTCCAGCTTCTTCAGCTAAATACTTTGGGGGGAGGGAAAATCTTTATGAATCAGATTAGTTAGGGGCTTGTATCAAAGATAATCTGGTTGGAGAGGGTTGAAAACTATTTTGAACAGTGTCCCTCTAGGACTTCTTTTCAGTCACAATCTCTTCCCCTTTCTAGTGAAAATGGAAGAAGGAAGAAAGACCATGTTCCTGAATTTTTGGCTTGTGAGCCTCCTAGATTAGTACTAAGATTTTTTTAGATGGATGGAAGTACTTTCTTTAGATGGAAGTACATTAAACTAATTGTGAAGGAGACAACAGTCCCATGCTCTTAGTGTCTGCCATAATCTGAAGAGCAGTAATGTAGGTGGCTGGGTTGCTCTTCTCTCTTCTCTCTCAGTGGGTAGCTTTATTATTCTTCTGCCTAAAGCTTCTGTTGCAGTTTTGAAGACTTTTGATACTAGTTATTGGAGCTGTTCTTTATATTGACTAAGTGGATGTCACACTAATGTTTTCTGACTCTTGAGCAAACCAAGAAAGACCAGTTGAGGCATGCTGGTGTTACACTCCATAATATCTGCCAATGTACTTTTGGATGCTTGGATTTGAAGTCTTTCTATCCCATATTTGTTCTAGTCCAGGACAGATATTTTAAGTAACTGCTTTTGAGAGAGAGGTCAAAACCCTGCTGTAGTTTGTTTTGGTTTTTTTCCCAAAAAGAATGTAATTTCTTTACTCACCACATCAGCATAAAATTCCTAGACACATGTGAAAGCTCCAGGCTGTTTGGTGCGCAAGGATAATCAAGGCAAATGTGGAAAATGAGCAGTAGTTATTTAGACATTCATATAAGGTGTTGCTAAACTTTTCTGGTAAACGTGGAACCTTTCTAAGTCCAGATGTAGAAGCAGGAATATGTACAAGCAGAAGTCTTAACTTGCTCTAACTACTACAGAATTTTTTTTTATTGTGCATATCTTTAATTCAGCGTTTCATTGTTGAATGGATGAGCCTCTTAAATTCCATTAAGGCATGAGGCTTGTTCTGGAAGTTCCCAGTGTGACCATACCACATAAACCAATGACATTTAGATATGATTTACTATGCCAGTAAATATGACAGTCTTGATCATTCATGGGAAGGTATTTAATGATGTTCTTGACATTCCTGTCACATCTTGTGGTCTTCAGGAATGTCTTAGCTTCTGGCTTTCATCCTGAAAACTTTCTTTAGACTCCTGATTCACCTAAAGCTGAGTACCAGGTTCTATACCACAAACTATATATTTTCCTCTCCTTTTGAATACAGATTTCAGACTTTCTGGTAACAAACACAATACAGAAAAACAAATGTATATAACATCTCATGCTGAATTCTTAAACAAAAGTAGCTGATATTATTTTGATAACACTGTTGAAATTGAGAGGATATATAGAAGTAGACTGGTGACTACCACTTGCATTTAATGGAGACTTAGTTTTACTTGAATAATGTTGCGTATTAGGATTGAATGTCTTGGCTGTGAAAAGCGTTGCATTTAGAGTGTAAAATGAGAGCAGGAATACATCCGCTCATACCATAAGAAAAGCAATGGAGAAAGCAATTAACTCTGGCCATAAACTGAACAGTGCAACTACTCTGTTTCTTGGAGATGGATGGCAAGGAAGGACAGAAAGGTTTGAAACCAGTGATGAATCATTTGGTGAACTGCTGATAAAAGAACAAGAATATTTGGTGAACAGTGCTTTTAATAACTATTTATAAGAGGACTCTTGAATCTTATCTCGGATCAGTGCTGGATTGTCACGTCAGTATAATAGTGCGAACACAGACTATAGGTTTAACTCTTTATTCAGCTATGAAAGTAACAATCTTTGGCATCAATTTGCCTCCATATTATTCTATTAAATACTTAGCTATTCAAATGCTAGTCTAGAAAACTGCAATCTGATTTTATGTGGAGAACTTGATTATTCAAGTTTTTTGTGTTGATTAGTGTCAAGTTGTCTGGCCATAGTGGTTTTGTATTTTTGTTGGGTTTTTTTTTTTTTCTTCTGTATTCTTTCCTGCCCTTCCCTTTAACTCTCATTTAAGTGAGCAAAGAAACATCATCTTTGTACTAAACTCTTCTGGTGATTCACTGAGGCAATTTTGCCTCCCTTTTTCTACAATTATGGGGACACCTTATTTTTTCTTACTTCACCCTGTGGGGGGAAAAAAATAAGCGAACAGACTTCAGTGAGTCAAGTGTTAATTTGGCTGTAATATATACCCAAGCTGCCTTTTGAGATAGTTAAAAAGATGGCATTTAATGTTTGGCTTATAAAGAAGAAATACTTTTCTGCTTTTTGCACTACATAACAGGTGTTTAATCATTTTGCCCAGGACTTAAAAAAAAAAGAAAAAGTAAAAATAAAAGCTTATGCATTTGTAATTGTCTAGAGACTGGGCTTCTTCATTCGTTTCTTTCTTGTTAGCTATTTTGTGGAAAAAATAATGAGTGGCTTTCTCTATCTTTGAGTAGGTCCTAACTAGATAAAAAATACCAAACTGTAAATTATTTTTCATTCTATAAACAGAATTTAAATACTTTGTCAGACTGGAATTGCATATACTTGGAAATCCACTCTGTTCTTAAACCTTTTCCTTTGAAATTTGTTCTGAATAAGTTATAAATTTAATTGTATTTTGGATTTTGTACCCTCTGCTCCCTTTTTCATACAGGGAGCAAATGAGATGAGTACAATAGTTAAATGGAACTGAACATAACATTGATTATTTGTAGAAGAGGCTGGTAAGAATAGTGTGTCCCAGGTCAAGCAATTGCAGTGTTGCATGCAAAATTTCAAAATGAACTTGTCTTAATTATATTTTGTAAATGGATAAACAATCATCTTTCTACACAGTGACAGAAGAAAAATTAGTGCTCTGTGCATTTTGATATTTGACTTTCTCTTTTCACCATTGTTAACTGTTTTGACGCAGTTGGGTTCATCATTATCATGGTTCATAGACATCAGAATGCTAAATGATACTGTATTTTTAAGTTTGTGTTGCAAGAATGAATGGAATAAACTTGAATTGTGCGATATGAGAATGCAGAGTTTAATTTCCCTTTCTCCTTCTGTGTTTTATTAACATCGGGCTACAACTTTTTATTTGCCTGGAAGGCATCTTAAGTTCCAGCTCACATGTACAATGATTAAACTGATCAGCTGCTTGTAAGACTGAAACATGGAATGGAAGCTGCTTTGAAAACTAAATATATAATGTTATTTGTGGTTGTTTGGGGGGGGGTTTTAAAGTACATCCATTTAAAAGGGGTTTTGATTATTTTTGTGGTCTTGTAATCTGCTTTTGCTGCTTAAATGGTAATGCATGATGTGAAGATCTATTAATCTTAAATTCTAAGAGAATGTGAAGAGAGAGGAAAGTTTTTCATATTACCTGTGAAGTCTGAAGCAATTTGCTTTCTCCTTCACTTCATCAAAGAAATTTGAAAACAGCTATTAACAGAAATCACAGCTGAAGTATAAATAAAATTGTACAGAAATGTTTATTCATTATTCTCATGACATCTTTACAGTGACTTTGTCAGAACTTCCTTTTATAAACTTTGCTTGTCAGTAGAGATTTGGATCTAATTGCCTGAAGCATTTGATATGATTTATTTTAAAATAGACACTTATAAAAGAAAAGTACAGGAAGATGTGTCAAAGTAGAAGAATTATAAATATTTTTTGAAAATACAAAATAAATTTAATGTCCCTGGTTTTCTCTGCTAAACTTTGAAAAGTTTACAGAACTTACCTTGCTGTACGCACAGCCTTTTAGTCAAATATTGGAGAGAACAAGTGTGTGTTCACTATAAATGCCAAAGCTGTTCAAATGGAGTAACAATTGATATGTGTGTGGGCTTCAGTACCTGTGTTCATATTACTGGTCCTTTGTTGGGGTTTTTGGTGTGGCTTTGGGGGTTTTTTGATGGGCAGTTTTTCTATAGGAGGAAATATTCTCGGTTCAAAATGCAGATTTCTTCTCACTCCTTCCTCAGTGACTGGCCAGCCAAATACATCTGTGTAGGTGAAGAGTCTCTAATATTTGTCTTATCTATGGTTGTTCCTTTGAAAGAGAAAGGTTTTCCAGCTCCCTTCAAAAAGGACGTTGGCCCAAGAAAATAATTTTTTCAATTGTGCCACTTGATTGTTTTTTTGAGTTCAGAGAAAACTCTACTCTCAGAGCTCTCCTCAAAATACTTTTGTTTTACTCATGATCTGACATCTGGGGGCAGCTTTCTGCTCTGAACTCTCTAGATGAGTGTTTGTAAAGCATTTGGTTTCATGCTGTGCCTTCAGAGTCTTCAAACCCATGCAATTTTTGTCTGCTTGGGAAGTGGATGAGCACTTTTTCCTAGGAGCAGCTCCTCTCTCCCCACCTTAGCAGTCAAAAAAGTGTTTTCTAGTTTTAAACTTGAAAGTATTGCATTTAAATATCATTGCTTGCTATTGTGATCTAACATTGCTTTGGAGAGCCTTCTTTTAAATGGAAATCCTGCAGTCTTTTGAATTCTTCAAGTGGTGTTTGGAAAGTACCTGAGTGTACCTCTCTATTCTCCCATGTCCTAAATATCTCTGGGCTGGGTGCACTGCAGGCTGCCACAGAATACAGGTTCTTTTGTGCTGATCAGTCAGTTCTTGTTTACTACATCATTTTGCTACATTTCAAAACTGAGAACAGAGGCTTTTATGCACTGAGGTTCATCTCATGGCCATTCAAGTTAAGAGGCAGGACAGTGTGCCAAAACTGCAACAGACTGCATGTCTCAATCCATTTATCAAACTAAAAATTCATTAAAGGGAAATTTATTTCAGTTGTCTCAAGCTGAGGGTAAATTGGAAGGGTCCAAAACTCAGTCTCAAAAGTTTCTTGGCCAATGACCTCAATTTTGGTGCATATACTAAATAATTTACCTCCAAAACATTACTTTCTGTGTGTTTTTTTATTATTTTTCCTCTACATGAAAGTAATTCTTCATTACTTTTTTGTTCAGCTAAAGCTTTTGTTTCAAAGTAAAGGAAACAAGATCTAGTTTGGATAGATGTTTTAACTCCTTTGTCTAAAAAGTATGTAACTCTATATGGAAGTGGTGTATTTCCTTTTGAAATACATTTTTAATTAAGATTGTTTGCCTTCTATTTGAGAGTGGCAGCATCTTGTGGCCATGTCCAGCCACCTTTTTTTTTTTTTTGCTTTTATTGTATATTTCAGTGGAAAACCATGAGATCTGTTTGACTGACACAAAATATCTTGTTGAATGGTTGGTTATTGCCAACTTCTCAGTGCAGCTACCAGACCAGATCTTTGGCAAATAAATTCTGATGTTACCTTCCAGAAGCCTACCATCGTTTATTCTTGTTAATGATAAATATTTTGCTGGGCTTCATCTTGCAGCAATACTTTTGGAGGGTTTTTTTTAATCACTATTTTGCATAAAGCAATAATTTTACCCTTCACAACAGAAATTCATCTTTACAACATTTTATTTAAAAGAAATAATTACCCTGTATTTGTGTGTATCTGCTATGTAAGAACATTTGTGCTGAAGGACACATCACATCCATACTTTGACAAATTGCTGTGAAAAGTTAGTGCTGCACCTCACACCAATATCTACATGCAGATAAATCTCGAACAGTTTTTGAGATGATGGTGAGCTGCCACTAGAACTGGGATCAATACAGCAGCAGCAGATTTGTTTTGTGATTATGCTCAAACTTCTCTGTGTTTCACTTACCAACAGGAAAACTTCTTTCCTTCTCTTTTGTGCACTTAGGCTGGTGGGAGAACTGTCTCACTTTAATACACCTTATATTGTTTTTTAGTGCATTTTGCAGTCAATGTCAATAATGTTGTCAGAAGCACAGAAGAACTTATTTAGAGAGAGATGATGGACAAAGCACACACCAATTTCTAATGTCAGAGGCTTAAAATGTAGGAACAAGACTTAAATTTATAAATTAATGGAATTACTGAAGGTAGCCATACATTTAAGTATGTACAAGGCCTATTAAACAGTAACTTGAAAGAAAATAGACCCAACCTACAGCAATGAGGCTGCATTACCTGTACAATTAATAAGGAGGTGCTTCCGAGCTGAATATATGTTGGCCATTCTTTCTTTAGGCTTTTAAAAAAAGAGTAACTGGCAGTTACTTAACAGATAGTTGCTTTGGGGAAAAAAGAATTCCCTTGTTCCCAATTTACAAAGCTCAGAGGTTGAGATTGAAATACTTTTTACTGGTAGAGGTGAGGATTAGAGAGATGTACAGAGAGTGAAGTGTGCTATAAATTACCACTCAAACCTCCCTAAGTGGTTTCAGAAGATCACATTCTGTCAAAAGCATTTGTTCTCCGTGTGCCAGAGCTGGCCTGTGACACCTGTTACTATTCTCTCATCCTTGCCTGCCCCTCCTGAGTGCACAGCTCCAAAAGCTGTGCTTTACCCCTGCCACACTTTTCTCTTTTTGTTGGGTGCCTTGTGAAAGTAGGCAGAGAAGTTTCAGTAGATGTTATTAGAAAAAACTCCATCTAAGGCTGTCTGTCATCTATAACAGGAAAGGAAGGTTTAAAACCACAGGAGGAAGGACTGAGGAGAAATTAGATAAATGAAAAAGTTTTCTCCATCTTGCCTTCTTTCTACTACAGGCATATTCTTTAAATATTATAGTAGTTTGTACCTTTTTTTAAAAGATCAGATGCTTTATTTCCTTATTGCTATTTTTTTTTTTTTTACATTGGGGGTGCTCAGAGTAGTTGAAGGTTTGGAATACCATGATTTATTTTCTCTTTTTTTGTTTGGAGGGTTTTGTTTATTTGTTTTTTTTTTCTTGAAAGCTACGAGGAGACAAAGTGGTTGCAAAATACAGTAATGTTAGTGGTGCCACATGGATCCTTGGTGCTACCCTGAAGTAATGTGGATGTGACAGAAGAGGTTTAATTTGCATGTTGTTTGAGTTCTTGAGGCTCTTTTGACTTCCTCTCTCCTAATTTCTAGTGAAAGGTGGGACTAGAAGATCTTTAAAGTCCCTTTCAGCCCAAGTTGTTCTATGGTAATGCAAAAGGTTGGTAGGAATAATGTAAATGACTGTATCTTGTTTCAGCCTTTGAAGCAAGTTAATTTCCTGAAACTTGGAAGGTACTGAATTTTCATACTGGACTGTTGATGGTTTATACATGATACAGAAATAAGGACATCACATATTACTATCCTACAGCTCTTTATGCTGTAGTTGGCCTTGTAGTTCCTAATGTTCATGTTAGTTGTGATACAGCATAATTCAGAATACACCTGGGCAAGTTCATGCCTCAAAGACTGGACATTTTTGATAGAAGGAGACTAGGAAACAGACATTTTTGTTTGAAGATCAGGATTTAAAAGACCAGCTGCAATGTAGAAGAGTAAAAAGGCAAACATAGGAGCCCAAGAGGAGCTGGAGTTGGGCTTTACAGGATTTTAAAATATTGCACCAATGAACAAGGCAGGCAAGTGAAGGATAAGAACTACGATCCCATAGCGACTGAGTAGTTTTTCATAGACTAGTTTCTATTTCAGGCTGATTTCTTCACAGTTTCTATTGGAGACAAAATGCTTTTCAGTAACAATTATAAGCCAAGTTTATAAAAATCTGAGCTTCAGACTGGGGGGTTGGAGGGTAGTATTTCTTGAGGTAAGGCAAAGAAAGGTGTTTTCCACTCAGGTTTGTTTTCGACAAATCAGCCTGTTTCCCTGAGCTCCTGGTAATTTAATGAATAAGATTTTTGTGATGCAATCTAATTAATGAAAATTGTTGGCTTTTGTTATAAATATTTTGAGTTAAGATGTTTGGTAATACTTGCATATGTTCATGCCGAACATGTTTTTATTGTCTTCCTGCTCAAAAACAATAGATGTTCTGTGAATTGCATTTTATTACTTTTTAGGTTTTTTGGTTTTTTTTTTGAAGATCTTAGGTGTCTCTTGCTCCTCAGCCAGTTGGACTGAAAAATGCTGTTCTTACTGCAGTGGAGTTTTTCTGTGAAGCAGGGGCCCATGGCAGTGCAGAGCTGCCTGCTGCACACACAAGCCTTTTCACTCTGGAGAGCAGCTGCAACACATTGTGGACCTCCAAAGGCACTGGTGACTCAGAAAATCCATCAATAATCTCATGGCCATCTAGGCAGAAAGCTGTCACCATTAAAAAAAAAAGTTTCAACCACATAGCTATTCTTTTTGTGTAGTGACAACATACCAAAGTGAGGAAGTGCTGATTTGAAAGAGCTTACGTGAGTCCCATTAAGAAATCACTGTGGGTGCACATTGAGAGGGTAGCAAGTTTCTGTTTAAGTTTTATTTAGTGTAAGTGAAGCAGTGATAAAGGCCAATATCTAGTCAGGGATCCAACTTTGTAAAGTATTTCCCTAAGAGGAAATATGAAGCTTGTCTTGCAGAGGCTTTGAAATTATATTGCATCTATTTTTGACAAGTTAATAGAAAAAAAATGTCACTTTTTAATACATTATCAGCAGTTGGGGTTATTTTTCAGGGTTTCTTTTGTCATAACGAATTCATAAGGAATTCAGTCAGCTTTTTCCCTTGTGTTCACAAATTCATCTACCTGTAATGGTAGATGAATTCATTATTCTGTGTCTATTCTCTGTTTTAAAGCTGGATGTTATATTGTGTTTGCTCTTTGATTAAAATAGAATAATCCTTTGTTGCCTGGGGGAAACTTCTGTATATGTAAACAGAGTAACATCTAGCACAGAGGTAGATTTTTTTCCCTTTAATTACTATTCTTTCATTTTAGGAAGAAAGAGAGAGGGTAATTCATCTTACTCATGGACCATTGATCACCAGGTAATAAGAGGTAGGAATGTCCCTGATTTCTGGACTTTGATAAAATTTTGTGGTTAAAATTTGATACTTTATATCTTTGGCAGGATTAGTATAAGAAAAAGAACTGATGAAATTTTTCTGACTGCTGAATGCTACATAAATGCATCACATCAGACATCATTGTTAGCATAATTGGTACCTAACAGAGTTTCCTCTTGAGAACCGAGGAATTTAGGGCTATTAAATCCAAATACTTTATTGTAATGAGGAATTAAATGATTGTACTTGGGTTTGAGAGGCAGCTGGTAAAAAATATGAAAAGCTGGTATGAAAATAACCTTGGTGTTCTGCCACTTCCTTTCAAAGTGCAAAACAAACAAACAACCTCCTACCCTCCTCTCTCAAAAAAACCCCCAAAAACTAACTACAAAGAAAAAGAAAAAAGCTATAGAGAAAAGCAAGCAACCAACCAACTAGCAAAAACAACAGAAAAATTGACTTTGTGTTTCTGCTTGAGAAATTGCCACTTAGTCAAGTCCTTATGGATGTTTTGATACCTATGCCAGTACTGGTAGCATCTTATAACTGGTTTCCCCAAGGTTGTATGACTGCATCAGAGAAATATGAGATACTCACCCTCAATGGTTTTTGTATTAGCAATCTGCTCTATTTTCCACCATGACAGGAGGCAAATGTTTCTGTGTGGCATTGTTTTAATTGAAATCCAGGCCAAGTGTCTTCAGGAGGCCAGCTCTTCTCAAAAACGTTGACCTTTTCTATTTCTGTGAGATGTAGTGCTTCCCTCACTTGAGAAATATTAGGGGAAAATATTATGGAGGGTGTTGAATAATCTCACTGTTTTAATCTGTGGCGTTTAGCTCTTGCAAAGATTTGAAATGTGAATGTTATTCCTACAACAAGTTATTTTTGCAGCAAAGGAATTCAGACTCATACAAGAAGTATGTAGAGAGAGGAAAAAGGAGGATTTTGTTGATTTCTGGTTCTCCAACATATAAATGAACTCAGGCCCCAGAAAATCTGTGCCTCCCTCAGTTTCACAGTTATTTAGCAAGTCCCTCCTTGTAAAGATTTGGTTTGACCTTGCCAATTTTGATTTCCCACTGGAAAGATAATATCAAAAGGAGGAAATACTCATGAGTTTAGGCACAGCTAACCTGTGCAGTGCAGCTGCCCAGGGTAGTACTGCCAAGTTAAAGAACTCTGAATTTGTCCTGCTTGCATGTCAAGAAATGGTACTTGGCTGGAAAATAAAACGAGGTTTAACAGTGGAGCCTGTGGTTGGGAGGGCTTTGTAATAAACACAAAACAAGAAACTGAAGAAATGTGCAGGGTCACGTACAATTCATGTGGCTGTGCTGTCAAAGCAGCTGGTTCCAAACATTGCTTTCTTTTTGATTGTGAATTGATGAGTATTGGAGGAATTTGCATGGGAAGGTGATGTTGCAGAAAACATCTCTGAAGGTTAAACATAAAAGGGGCAAAGCAAGACATTTTTTATGTTATTAGGGAAACCAGAAAATTTTCAGGTAACATGATAAAGAGGACAATAATGCAAAGTGTGCATTGCAAAAATCTGGTAAAAAAATAGAAATGGTAAAATATGGTCAGCACCTCATCTACATGATTCCTGCAGCAAAGGTGTCTTTGTGGCCAGGGCAAGAGAAAGAGTTTTAACTCTATAGGAAAGGAAAGCAATGAGTGTGTGTTGCAGTGCATTCACTAAAATACTTCAGGTTTACACAGCTCCTCCTGTAGAGGTCTTTGACTCAGTGTAGTAAGACAAAAGCTGATAACGTTCAGGGGACTTTTTGCGCTGCAATTTGAGAGAGAGCAAAAGAAGAAAGTCTGAACTTGAGATATTAATTATAATATTTTCAAAAGCATTAATTCTGCTTTTTCATTTAGCTTTTTTCTTTTATTTTAGTTACAGTTTTAAATACATGAAAGCTGATGAGTGAATGTTGTTGCTTTGAAGTTCTTTGGTTCAATATTTGCTTTCTAAATGGTGCTATTATTTAATCTTGAGCTGTAAAACCACTATATTCTGCTGAGTTGAAAGAGCATTGTGAAATATAGTATTGCAAAATGCACAGGAAAGCAGTTGTAATGTTTCTTCCTGAAACAGGCAAGCACAGCCGCCCTCCTAAAATGTAAAAGCATATTTAAAATTGGCAGTATATAAGTGAACAGTAATTAGTAAGGTTACTTTTCTACACTTTCAGACTCTGTCTTCTCTTTAGGAATGTCCACATTCTATTAATTTATGTATAGCTGCCTTGAAATCGTGAAACTTTCTTCTGGTTTGATTATACAGAAAAGTTTGAAAACCACTCAGCCGAAACAGAAATAACAAGGATAAATGTGTAACTCAATGAAATAAACAAGCACTAAACTCTTTCCATTCTGTAATAAGAAATCCCAGTGGAGGTTGGGAAGTACAAATCTATCTGGCTGAAGGTCAGCTAATCCACCGTGACAAAGCTGTGGGTTCTCCTGTCCTTGAGGCAGCTCCGTGTCCCCTACCTCACAGTGGCAGGAGTGCCTGCGTAGGGTGACTGCAAATAACTTCATTTTTCACAGCTGTCACCTCTAGGATTGCTTTAAGCTCTGCTAAACACCTTTTTAGTCTATCGTCTTGCAGGCCTTGGTTGATGAGCCGCAGTGGAGGGAGAGGAAATCCATTTAAAGGGTAACATCTATTTAGAGGGGTCTGATGTAAAGGATCCTTATGCAGCTGGTGTGAGGTACAGTGACATGAGCTGTCCTGGCTGCTGCAGATATGCTGCTGTCATTGCAGCAGTGGTGGGACAATTACAGATATCCACAGAAAGACACAGTGGGCAGCCAGGAGAATAATGCTATGCTTTCCCCTGCTGAGAAGAATGATGTTCCAAATGATTAAGTGGCTGTTTCTGGATTCAGGAGAGCTGATTTCCTTGTTATTTTGTTTGATCTTCAGACAAATAATTTGTGCTGCCGTTTGATGAAACAGTTAAAATGACAAATGCTGCTGAAAAAGCAGTTTCGCCCCCCCCTCCCTTCCTTATAGTGTGTTGAGCCCCAACCCCTTTTCCTGCGTTAGCACTGCTTCTCCTAAAGAGAGCTGAAATAGCAGAAAAGCAGCCTAATAGCAACAACAAAACTATGATAACCCAGGAACAATATTTTAATTGCTGTTAGGGAAAAGAAATAAATTTTTCTTTCTTAATTTACAGTACTGACAAAAATTGTACGTAGGTTAATCGCATCTGGCACATTCCCCACGTCTTTGCTAGGTCTTTCCAGAGTTCCTTGTAATCCTTACTGGCCAGAGGAATCCAGAATAATCACGGGGACAGTCACCTTGCTGTTCACCTTCCCTGTCAATTCATTAATTCATGGATTGAATGTCCTCAATCCAGTCCTGAGGCTGGTCCCTAAGTCACTCCAGTATTAACCTCTGTCAGCAGTGAGAAATGGCTACTGATGTCCAATTCTTTTTGTCTCCAGTTTTAAACTGTGCCACGACTTTTATCCTTGCTGATTGCCACGTTTCTTCAATAGCTTCTTGTGAAGGGAGATTTTTTTGTAAAAATACTTTGGAAAACTTAAACATCTTCTATCTAGAAGTTTCTCTATTTAAAAACAATTTGCTACCAGGGGTGAGGGGTAATAGAGAAGAAACTATATGGACTATTATTTTACAAAGCATAGTTCCTTACCAATCAGTAATTATCCTGTAATTTACAGTCCTTGGGGGGCTCTGGACTCTGACTTCAAAGAAAGCGAGAGAATGTGAGCATCCCAAACATGTAAATGGTCAGGCAATTAAAAGTTCTCGTTTTCCCCAAAGTCCTTGTGAACCATGCTACTCTATAAACTGCTCTTTACAAGGGTAAACATCTGCTTAGGGGAGCAATCGATTCCTTTCCTGAATGAATTAATTGATTCCCTGCCCTTGCCTCTTGTACCAAACAACAAATTACCAGTGGCTGTTAAGGCAACTTCAATGCACGACTTCATCTCCATCTAAACTAAGCTGGGACAGATCATTAATTTTGGACTTGGCCCTGGAATGGAGTTAGCTTGTATTTCTGCAATATGTTCCAGAAATGCAACTCAAAATCCAAGGTTTCCAGCGGGCTGACACTTCCAACAGCCTGTGACAAGCCAGCACACTGTCATGTGTTTCAATTACTTATCATTCTGTGAATACAGGAGACAGTGCTTTAAAATTTGAAGAAATACCTTGAATGGAAATGTATAGACTTTGCTAGAGTTCCCCACTACAATGATAGCACGGGCAAACAGCTTAAAAATTAAAATTAGTAATGCCTGGTTCTTACGCACCATTTGCGTGTGGGAGGTTTGACAGAGGAAGAAGATACTTGGAGATAAAAGCACCATGGTCAAGGACAGAAATAGAAGGAAAATTCACAGTCTCCAAATTCTCAGTCAATTTCTTCTGGGGCTTGCTGCTACCAAATCTATTTAGGGCCTTATAGCAGTGTCCAAATGTCCTGGCCAAACACTGGTGACTCCATTCTGTGATACAATGCAAACAGGTAAACTGCTTATTGCAGCCTAATGTTTGACATCTGCTGCCACTTCACAGAGTTTGAGAGATCAAAGATCCTCAGCTTCAGCAGGATAAACTCTGAACACTCTCCATGCAGAGGAAAGCAGCAAGACTGATCAAAGGTCCTGAAAACATGTAATAACAGACCTTCTGATATGTAAAACACTCTTGCAAAGAGGAAGAGGAGCTGTCTTTCTCCATGGCTGTGGCAGATGAGATAAAAATAGGGATAAACTACAGTGAAAAATGTGGTATAGAGAAATAGTGAATTTCTAAAACATTTCCAAGAAAGTCTAGGGAGTCTCCATCACCAAATGCTTTTGAAAACAGATATGAGAGTGGTTTTTGTGGGGTTTTTTGCTTGGTTGGTTGGGTTTTTTTTGGGTTTTGGTGGTGGGTTTTTTTTTTTTTGTTTGGGGGTTTCTTTTGTTGGTTTTTTGTTTTTAAGGAGTTATTAATGTAAATCTTTGTGACAATGTGCTTTTTCCAAACTCCTCCTATGCCTGCAATTTTGTGAAGTTTCTTCTTGAGGGGTGTATATATTTCATGCAGCTAAATAAACTTTTTAAGAAAGCGTCAAAATACATGCCTGACCAAAAAAATACATACAAGGAATGCATATTTATGCAATTTATATGGATTGTCACATTTTAAAGTCAGGTTGAGAACGATAAGTTCAGCTGCCTTTCTGGGCAATTTAAAGGTTGACTTTGGATTTGGTATCCCCTGAAACTGAGTAATTCAGTGTATTTTATGGATACTTTCAGATGTTTTCAGATATTGTGCTTGTTGAAGGCAACCTCTCGTACTCCTTTTGTAAAAAGAAAAGTGACGGAGGCTTGGAATTTTAAAAAGAAGATTATCAATCTTGGAGGTGGGGTTGGGTTTTTTTTTCTTCTTTCTTCCAAGGGTACATCCCCTGCAGCTGTTCATATTGATTCTAACACTGGCTACTCTGCAGAATCCTACTGAGTCACTGTGACAGCCCAGTCTATGAAAAACAGATTGCAAACCACCTAAAAAATATTTCAAAAATGGCTCTGAGAGCCATGTTGGATGTTGAACAGCATTAAAATCACAAAGCTGTTCAATTGATCAATGTTCAGATTGATGCCTTACACAGCCACAGACTACATGCTGGTGTAATTAATTCATTTCAAAGTGTAATACACAATTTTTATGTGTGTGTGTGTGTGTTTTCACATTGGCTGCTCTAGTGTGAAAACAGCTTCCAGCAGTAAAGTTTATTTCCATTCCCTCTCAGATATGATGTCTGCCATTGCTGGCCCCTGTTAACTTCTGTCATACTTAGCTGCATCCACAGTGCTAAGGTTGTGCTTCTCTAGTTGAACAGGTCTAGACAGGATTTTTTTTTAATAGATTTTAGTTTCCTTCATGATATGTAACATTGCTGATTAATAGAGCTTTATTCCCAAGAAAATGGGATTTATAAAAAAACAAACGATTTGCCAACTTGCTTTGGAGGTTTCCCCCCATTCATTTTAGTTAATAGAAATTATGAAAATATTCTGCAGTTTCTTCAGCTGAGATTTCTCTGCAGAGTACCACTTCTGCCATGCTTCACAGCTTTGAAATACTTCAACAGAGACAAATAAGATATATCAAGAAATGTGTGTTTACAGGCCCCGTTAATTTGAAGTAACATGGCCTGGAGTATTGTTTTACCCCTTAATAAACACATCTGTGTTGTAAAAGCCTTTTTCTTTAATGATCTGAGGCTATTATTCCCTGAGTTTCAAAAAATATATCAGGATAATTTATCTTCTATTATTCATTTGTGCTAGAAGTACAATGTTTTTATTGCCTTTTTATTAGTAGCAAATGATGTGCAAATGGAAGGAAAGCACCATAGTCATGCAAACTTTGAGCTTTTCAAGTGTGTGACCAGATGATAATTTTAGCTGCAGGCCATTCTACATTACCAGTGTAGTGTGCTGTGTTAGAAAAATGCTATGGGAGTGAACACAGCTACAGTAGGAAAATCATGCTTTCCATCAGTCCCTGAGCAAAAACAAAAAAAAAATCCCAAAGAAATCCCACCAAAAAAGCAGCAAAAGGTCTGTCATGGCAAAGTCTGCTGCATCAGTTTCAGTGGCCAAATATGTCCACAGACATCACGTCTCTCTTGGCTGCAGAGCTGCATCTACGTGGGCCTGTAGTTTGAAGTTTCTCATGGAGGTTGGACTAGATTTCCTGAGCTTCCTGAGAACCATGCCATAATTCAGATTATGTACATTTTGCATGAGTGCTCTCATTTTCAATCAGTTATAGTTTGAATTCATACACATGGAAAAGAAGTGTTTCATAAGATTCTTCCTCATTATCCTTGTTTTCCTTCTGGAGCTGTACTTTCAGGTTTTCCAGTCAAGTGCAGGCTAAAATCTGATATTTAGAGAACAATCTTGCTAGAGCTGACAAGTAGTCCTTTGTAAATGGGCTGGCATGTTGCAAGTCTCAGTGAGTCAGTCAAACATATGCTTCCAGTTTTGATCTAGGTTGTCCATTTCACAGGTGAAATAACCCTAACAATGACTTTAAATAGAACTTTGCAACTACATGTGGCCAGCTTTTATCACATGCAGCCAGTTTTTATAGCCCAGCAGACTCAACAACCCCAGGGTCTACAGGAAACATGTTTGAGGCAATATAAAAACCTGAAAAGCAACCCTGCTTACAAATAAATATCATAATTTCAAAGGACTCCAAGGCACATAAGCATATCAACCATAAAAGTGGCTTCCTTGAGCTATTCCTACGTTATTAGGTAGAAAATTATGAGCTGTAAGATAATCAGGAAGGTGATTTAAACAGTACTTGCAACAAAATATCAGTTAATTCTGAATTTTATTCTGCTGCAAGCAAATCCACACTTTTTCTTCTCTACTTACTAGGTTTTTAGTAAGTTAAAAGAGAGAAATACAATTAATTACAGCTCTAAGAATAGCTGGAAGTGGGATAAATCTTTGGCTCTGCAGGGCTTTTAACAGTACCTAATTTTAAGGATCTTCTCACCTTGCTTGTCAGCTGATAACTCATAAAATTCTTGTTTCGACATCTAACAGCACCACTGCTAGATTCCTTCCTAGAAAAATGATCTGCTGTGCTGTACTCACCTGTGACATCTGCAATCTCCATGTGATAAAATGCAGGTTTTTCATGCGCACGTTCCATGCCTCACATGGTTTGATCTGAATCATCAGTGAACAATCTCAATCATCCAGCTCTCAGTGTCATTTTTAGTACAGATTTTGTCATTCTGAGGCTGACAAAGGAGATGAGGATCAATCATCAGAGACAGGGCCAAAAAAAGGAATGAAAATGAGAAAAATGGGAAACCCATTTCCCATAACCTGGGAAAAATGGTTATGAGACCCTAAATATACACATAGAGCCTTCAGTGAGGTAAGAGCATTTTGGTCTTCAACAGCAAATGTGTAAGTTTGTGGTTAATCTAGGTAAGAGAATGTTTCTTCCCAGTGTTCTTGGTTTGGCTTCTCGAGAATTTATTTCATCATTTATTGAACCGATCCATATACCCTCATAATGAATAGTTAATGCTGAGATATTAAATGTCTTCAGGCTCTGAAGTTCTGTTTCAGCTATTATGAGATTTGCCCTTTTCATTTTCAGAGAGCTCTCTTAAAAACCACACAGAGAAAAGTTCAAAGGTACTGCAGGCACTTTTTTTTATCCCAGGTTTTTTTCCTTCCTGTTGACTTGGACACATTTAGTTTGCTTTTGCAGAAGGCTTCTGTGAGGGCACTAGAAGACATCAGATAAATACTGAAACTGAAGAAGGGACCTCCTATACCTCAAGGATAAAAGGTTCACTTAGTTAATAGGCTTCAGGGAAAAGTAAACATTCCTGCCTACTGAAATGGACATATTTGATATAACTAAGATAAAAAGAAGGAGGGGAAGGCTAGAGAAAACCTTAGAAAACCTCACAGCTTTAGGATATCTTGCTTTTAGAAAGGTGCAATATTAAAAAAAAAAATGTTGGTTTTCTTAATTACTTCCCTAAGTATTAGGGATTTAATTATAAATTTATTTATTAAAAATTTCTGCATAAGAAAGAATTCTTGGTTTCTTCCCAAAATGTCTGGGTGTTTCTCACACCCAGCATTAGCAAAATAAGGAAAACAAAAGCTGGCTTCAAGACCTTACTTTATTTCTGCAAGTCTGTTACATAACTGACTTGTGAAAAAAAAAACATGTGGGCTCTGTTAAAAATTTCAGAATTACAGAATCAGAATACTCTGAGTTGGAAGAGACACACAAGGATCATCGAAGTCCAGCTGTGGCTCTGCACAGGACAGCCCCAAGAGTCACACCATGTGATGTCACATTAAAAGCAATTCATGTTTTGATCTGAGAGGAATTTCTTTTATTTGCAGTGCCATTTATTATTCCAGGTGAATCCTAGGTGACCTTTTAATGAAGTTTCCCCATTGCCATGGTTTGAGTAGAATATCTGACAATGAGCAAACTTTATTAAGTTTAGAAATTTCATTTGGGAACCAGTAAGAGTTCCCAAAAGCTGAATCTGACTTTAATCTGAACTTAGTGAGAATAGTGTTGCGTGCTAAGTTTTGGGTTCCAAGTATTTTTGGTGTGGCTAGAAATAGTGTAGCTTATTTTGCATATACTTCAGCACTCCTTATTTCAGCCAATTTTAGCAATTAGGAGCAGTTGGACAAAGAGCTTCGGTAAAAAAAATTAAAAATTAACCGGTTTTATTTTGCTTTCTCCTTGCTTTGTGTTTTGGATTAGTGGATCAAATTCTCTTGGAGAATTCCCTTGGATCAAATTCCCATTGTCATCAGCTGCAATATTAAATATTTGAGAATGAATTAAAAGCCAGTTTCAAGCCATTCTGGGTAACCTTACCTGTGAGTCACACCTAGGAGCTTTGGGATACATCACATAAAACTAAAATGGAAAGAGACAGAGATTTTCACGATGAAACCTCAAAATAGTCTTCTTTAGGGCTCCAATAACTCTGCTTCTTCTCCTGCCCCAGGCTGCCTGGTGCTACTCCCTTCTTTGGTGCATGTGTGACAGATTTAGGAGAAGACTGTAAAGCTGCTGAGTGCCTGAGCCTGTGAAAACTTCTGACTTTTTGAGGATGATACCAAGCAACTCTGCTGGCTCCTGAGGGGCAGCACCAGGGTTGTTGCAAAGGTTGTGCTATGTGACTCTGGGTGACACTTCCAAAGCAGATCATGTGAAGCCTCTGTGCAGGTGCACAATGAATTATTCAGGCGCTGTTATTGAAGTGGTGGCAAGCTAAGTATGGGTTAGAAACAGCACTAGGGTTCATCAAACAGGCATCACATTCAGATACTCAATCAGAGGCCCTAAACACAGCCTTAGGAACGTGGTCTAATAGTTCAAAAATTAGGAAAGAGAAGGTGCAACTTGGATTAAGCTTCCTATTGCATTAATTTGAAGTGTTGCCTAAAATTCTGCATCTAGAGCTCTACAAGAGCTAAAGCTCTGTATCACAAGGTTCTGTACCAGGTCATACAACCACAGACATATGATCTAGTTCAGGGCTGGGATATTTTGCCCTTTTTTGTTTTTTATTAACTAATTTTATTTTGCAGCAAACACTTACTTACTAAGAAGAAAGGCCTTGTCTTAGGAAAGGCCTTTCTTTGGGCAAGATTTTGAGCAGCACCATAGATTTTTCTAGGGGAGGTTTCAGGTGAAGGAAGCTCTTTCCAAAGACACAGACCTTCAGGCAGTGGCTCCTTTTGGTCACCCTCCAGTGTCACACTTTCTGTGGCTCCATAGGGGACAGGAGCTGTGACATCCCAGGTGAATATGAGATGAAAAGGGCCTGCAAGAGGGTGTTTTGCTGAGCACTTTGACGTTTGGGAGGTCCATGGCTGGGGCTAATACACTGCCTGCTGGAGAGCTCATGTCACTTCACTGTGACTCAGAGGCCAGGGGAGTGAATCTCATTATAGACCTAACCTGAGGATGAATACAAATCTTATCTTTCATTATAAATGACATCTGTGAAATGCAGCTTGGCTCTCTAAGAGAAGGAACACTCCAGCTCAATACTAATTCAGCAGCTCCATCCTGTCCTGTGACACAGTGATCAATCGCTTGTTCTTCTTCTCCCGTGGATGTAACACATCTTCCTTGAGCAGGGAAGCACTTTAGTCTAATGTGTGGGTTTAATTTTCCCATCATTCTTCCTGCTCTGTAGAATATGTGCCTGAGCTATGGGAAAGAAATGTAAATTTTTCCAGGAGGCTGTGGCTGGGAGGAGTGATTGAGAAGCAGAGAGCAGTAAAGAGCTCATAGCAGTAATTGCTTCATGTCCTGTTCAAGTTATTCTTTATGATCCTCTGTGATATATAAGGATTATTTCCATGCTGTGAAGTCAGGGGCTGCGTGCAACATGTAAACCCCTCTTTCTCCTGATTTGGAATCTACCTCTGGTGGTGCTGGAAGATTTTATGCACTGTCTGGAATTACTGGGGATTAGATCAACCTAACATAGATTTGGAAGATTATGAGTCACATTCACTTGTTACTTTTTCTGCAGAAAATTGTGTTTTGGTTTTTTTGTTTGTTTTTTTTTAAGAGAATGACGAGCAAGAATTTCTTTCCCATGTAAATTAAAAAACCCTCATGATCCTTCTAGATATAACCATTTAAAAATATAGATCAGTTAAAAAGCATTAAAAAGCACAGTTCTACAGGTTCTTTTATAAGACCAGGGAGAGCTGCTTCTAAACCTACTCACTAGAGTTGGCAGAGGCTTGCAGAGGGCAGCTTGACTTTCTGAAAGACTGTCAAAATTGCCTTACATAGGGGAGTGGTGCCCTTTAAGAGGAAAAAAACCATGTCCTCAGCCTTAGAATCGAAGCTGCAGGTGGGGTTTCCTTTGTGGCCACATATCTCGTTTTCTTGATCTAAAAATAACAAGTGACAGCAGATTTTGTTATAGTTGCCAGCTTATTCTCAAGTTCAGGTAATTTGCTTCTGCTTCAGAAGTGATGGGACACCTTGAACTGGATCACCTGGCGTCTGTCTTGCAAACACATTCTCCCTCAGGGCTGGAAAGCTAGGCAGAAGCTGAAAACAAGGGTTAATTAGGAAAGAAAGGATAATTATCTGGTTTTCCTTCTTCTTTTTTTTTTTTTTTATTTTGCAACCTTCCATGACCTATAACTACTGTTAGATCATTTCCAATTCTGCACTGGTACCTGTGTGCATTTCAAATGGCTTTGCCCACTGCTTCTCTGCTTAAATAAATCCCTTGGGATTCTTCAGCCTTTAATGAAAATTACAAAAGCCTTTGCATATTGTGCAATAACCTCTCCCTTTGTTTTCCTACAAAATGGATTCAGCAGCTCCCCGGAGGGACACCAGAATTAGCATGTCAATATCACAACATCTCTCTTCGGAGTTCTGTTGGGTTTGTAGCATTCTGATTCAAGGTTATGCATTTTTAGGTGCAAACCACTTGGAAATGAGCTGTTTGCACTGGCACCTTCAGGGGATGTGAACATCGAGTGGGTTGTTCACTCCTGTCCTGGCTGCAGGGCCTGTCGAAGGCATTAAAACAATTGTGGTTTAGGGTGAGAGGTTTTAGAGGAGTTTGACTTTCCAACTCCCTGCCCACTGCTGCTGCTTCCCAGAGTCCTCTCACCTAAGACTCCCTCTACTGCCCCAGTAGCTTTACCTGGAAAGAAATTATTTCTCTCCCAGTGTGGCTTTAAGCTTTGAACCCTTGCAGTGACATCCTTATTTTCAACTCATTTTCAGCACATGCATCTTTACTATGCTTTTCCCAACATATATACAGTGTGTAGATAGTGAACCTCTTCTAAAAAAAATAGAGTACACACACACTGAAAAATTCCCTAGGTCAACAATTTGACATAATGGTGTTTTAAAGGTTAAATGTTCCAATTAAAGTCTGTCTCCAGTTCTGAATGATCTGACTTGCACTCGAAGTCTGAAATGTGTCTATATTTTTCAGCTTGCATACCAGAAAAAAAAAAATCAAAAATAATATTTTTGAAAGCTCTGATCCTGTTTATGCAATCTGCCAGAGTAGATTGTGCTCTTCTGATAAGAGGCAGGTGAAATCAAAGAACCAGTACAAGGGAGAACAGCAACACCCAGGATCTGGTGAAAGAACAGCGTGCACAAAGCAGTGCCTCATCCCTCAGATCTCCATCACTAAGCCACAACTCTGCAAGGAGATCAGGACAAGCCTGGGAATTGCCGCATCCACAGCATTGCTGCAGAATAAAACCACAGACTAACTGAAAACACAACACCCCACCTCCCATTTCTCTTTG
This sequence comes from Petroica traversi, assembly GCA_025920805.1. Classification (NCBI taxonomy): domain Eukaryota; kingdom Metazoa; phylum Chordata; class Aves; order Passeriformes; family Petroicidae; genus Petroica; species Petroica traversi. Next base: position 131,282 of record JAHLSL010000102.1, on the reverse strand, counting down.
AAATTGTTAAACTAAATATCATAACAAGCCTTTCTCTGAGCACCACCCTTTTACTCCACCCTGTTCTTAGCAGGATTGTGCTCCACCCCTTCACAGGTCATATAGAAATATTACCTCTGATGTGAAATTTGTATGAAGCAGATCTTATTGGTATTTTTCCCTTTCTTAGTGCACTCTGCTGATTTTGGAAAACATTTTACCCATCCCTTCAAACCATAACTTTCAGGAAAGGTTAGCAGGAACTGATGACATTGCAGTGTTTGTTGCTGATGAACCAAGTAAATGGAATTTGGATCATGTACTCCTGGATGGCATGATGTTCTCTTTTCTTTGCATGAGAGAATAAAAGGAACTTGAGCAAGCTTGTAGCTGGATCAGGCTGTATATCTGGCTCATTCACCTCCCCTTCTGCCTCAGTTTCCTCATTGTAAACTGGGAGTAACAATGCTGACCTCACTATAGTGCCTTAAAGAAAAGAATTACAGAGAGTTACTGAGCTCTGTGCAAGGCCTGTAGAAGAAGTGTGGGCACCTACTCCAGAAGTGTGCACTGAGAGCATCAAAAAGTTGATTTTTTTTTATGCTCCAAACAGTTTTCTGGGCCTAGATCTGCTCAGAAGATCACAGTACCTTGTTCTCTTCAGTTACTGTTGATCTGCTTGTCCATTCTCCTTCCTCCCTTCCCTGCAAAGAACTTGAGAAGATGAAAGTTTATTTATCCCTATACATGTTTTCTCCTCTGCTTTGGTATTAACAACTTCAGAGGATCCTCAGCCTCAGCAACATCCCACTGGATGCTGCTGGACTTGCTGCAGTGAAGGGGCGGCAGACCATTCAGTGCAGCAAGTGCACTGATGTGTTACAGCTGCTCCTGGGGGTCACCACTGGTGCCAGAAATGGTGCATGAGCAAAATGACAGCCTGGGTATCCCTGCCTCTTGAAGTTTACAGCCTTATCAGGCAAACAAAGACCCATGATGAAAGAAGAGCCAGCAGACATCTCCAGCTAGCAGACAACACACTGCAAAATGAAGTGATTTGCCAAGGACAGGGCCTGGCCTTGTCTGTACCTCTTGGCTGAGAGCTGGGTACGTACACTCAGAAGGCAAAGTACCCTTGCTCTGGATGAACAGATATTTAGGATTTTGAAGTTGTTTTATTCCTTCCCCCACCCCTCCTTTTTGGTCTCTTTGCCTCCTTTGTTCTTTTATCTTTATTTTTTTCAGGCCTCTTCCACACTGTCCCTGGTGTTCTCTGTCCCTGTCCCCAGCCAGGTCTCCAGGTGAAGTCTGTCATCAGCCAGCCCTTGTTTCCTCACAAAAGTGCTTGCAGGCAGCTGGTGCCAATTCCTCTTTTCTCCAGAAGAATGGATTCTCTGGGACACACTCTGTCTTAGCTGTAATTTTGGTCTTGGACAACATAACTTGACCGTGCTGGTAGCTGGAAACAACAGCTGCTTGCTCAGGTCTTTCTGCCTCCTCCCTGTGCCTGTTTACAATTCCACCTGCTCTCCCTCGCCTTGCCTCACAGTAATCTGATTGTTCCCTCAGCTTCCCAGCCCTGTGTCCCAGGGGCTGCACAATTATGGAGAGAGAAACAGCTCTAGACTGGGGAGATACAGTGTAGGGGTTTGGACAGTGCTATTGAGTAATTCATCAACAGTGGCATCCCTGTGGAAAACAAGTCAGCAGCAATAAGAGAGGTGTGTGACCTTCCCCTCTTAACTCCAGAGCAGTGTAGGGCTCAGCTCTGAATGCTAATGGCTTTGTAGGACTCCTTGTCCTCCATCTGTGCTCTGAAATGGAAGAAGAAATCTGCTTCCACGGGAAAACACTCCCAACAAGGTCCACAGGGGTGTTTGTACAGCCCCACCAAGTGTCTGTGTAACCCCTTCAGCACTTTAGAGCCAGTGAGGGTTTCCACCACTTGAAAATCTCCTGCATGCACAGAGCAGCAGCTGATGCAGTCTTGTGGTGCTGTGCAGTGTTATTGCCTGCTCTTACTGTGGCCAGATGCTTTGTGCTGCTGCAGCACTGAGGACCACAGCACTAATGGCTGTGAACCACATCTCCCAGCCAGCATCTGAATTACAGCTGTCCAGGTTTCTGTTTTAGTCACAAAAGAAAAAGAAAATTTTATTAAAACTTTCCTCTTGCAAAGGGTGAGGGGAAGAGCTTGGTCCTATGCTTTTTGTAGCAGTGCATTTCTGCAGGATGCTGCTGCTGCTGAACTCCCACTACTATTCTCTTACCCCATGCAATTCCTCTCCTACAAATCTCTCCTATATTTTTATTAAGTCAGTCCCCCAGTCCAATGCAGCATAAGGTATATGTGGCACAGATGTCCAGTGACCTTTCCTGTAAAATCTGAGTCCTGCGCTTTAAAGGATACATTGCCTGTCCATTCTATACCAACCAATATTAAAAGTATCACAATTGATTCCCCAAATCTTAACTCAACTAGATTTTTGCTCTTATAGATTTGCCCTGCTTCAATGACTGAAAACAGTTAGTTAGAAGAAAGAACTTTTTTTTTTCCCTTCAGTTTTCAAAGAGAGAGCTGTGTGGGCCTGCAAGACTTCAAAGCCTATGGTCTGTGGTCCAAGAGCTAAAAACAGTCACAAACTTCACTGCCAGATGGATGAGAACTTAAGGCTCATCTTGCTCCTGTTTCTCCTTCAGCTGTAAAAAAAAAAAAATAGAGTCACTTTAAAAAGGGTTTATCAGTTGGAATTTTTCTCTGCCTGTAACTGGGAAGAAGCTAAGGAACCACAGCAAATCACAGATTTAGACCAGCTACAGGATTCACAATCCTGAGAAACATTCGCACAACCAAGTGAGGTATCACTCAAATATGTAAATAAGTTTCCCATGGGGAGCTCTCAGACTCTGCCTCAGAGGAAGAGTTTTGCTTAAATAAGCACAGAACAGCTTTGCTGTTGCAACTTTGTGGAGCCTGTCCCTTCAGGCTGCTGGTCCAAAAAGCTGTGCAAGTCCTGGCCAGGCTGGCTGAAGAGCAAGCAAATGTGTTCAGCTACACTGTGTTCAGAGGCACTGCCAGTGCTCCTCTCCCAGCTCTGCTGCTGCCCCTTACTAATAATAGAGCACTTGTATTTTTTTTTTTTTTTCAGGGAAGGAACATAGTACATGTGGGATGTGCACAGTGAGGGTGATTCTGAAATGCATTTTTTTGTGAGACTAAATTAAAATTATTCAGCTTTTGGCTTGCTTTGAAATTAGTGCAGTTGTGCTGTGACAGTGTGGATCCTTTCCTAACCAAAAACACAATGTGAGTTGTCCCTTAAAATAATGGCAATTCCTGCTTATGTGCAGCAGCCTGACACAGAGCACTAGAACTCTTTTGCCATTATTTTTGACAACTCTTCCACCTATCCCCATGTCTTTAAGAGGGATTTGGAGATCTTCTGTGCCTCCATGAAGAACTAATTTAAAGCATTGAACACAACATTTTAGATAAATTATTCTCAGAATAAATTATTTTCAGAATATTTTAGAAGAAGATATAGCTCAAAAGATCCAGAGAAAATAGTAATGAAATGGCATGAAAAGGAAGAGGAGGTGTAGTCATAAAAACAGCAGAAAAGGCAGAATCAGGAGAAAGCGAACAGAAACAGAATGAAATCAGGATATAAAAGCTTATAAATCTCTTTATTTTAAGGTACAAAAAATACCAAGTCCTAAAATATTATCTTTTCCTGGCAATGACCACACTGCTAAGAAATTTGCTTTTTGGAGCAAAAAGGGTGGGTGTGCTCAGAGGCATCATTCTGGCCTTGTGCTTGAGACCTCTTTTCCTCTGTGCCCATTTCCAGCAAGTGCTATTGCATGCCACTCATGGGCACACACACAAAAAACACTTAAGAAAATAGAAGCAGTCTTTACTTGAGACAGCAAAACCAGAGCAAGTTTTGCATGCAGATGGCCTTCTCTGGAATCTGACTGGCTTTCAACATGTCAGCATGGCTGTGTATCTCTCTGAGTTCATGTGACAAGAGCTGAAAATGGATGGCTGGCTGCTTTACTTCGGTTTTTGAAAGATTTTTTCAGAGATTATGACTATTTAGGAAAGCCAGGTTTTACAGCTACTTTCAGAAGGTGCTTGAGATTAGCAAGTGACTCGCCACTTGGGTATCTCCTTCAGAGATGACAGAGGTTAAAGGAAAATCAGTCATAAAGGAGAACTGAATTTGGTTTCTTGGCACATTGTGCTTGTCTAGGGAAGTGTTTTTCAGAGGTTTGTCAGACCCAGCTTCATAGCATGCGTTCCAACAGTGAGAAAGGGCTGTGATCAAGGGAATAAACACACTCTGGAGTAAATTACATCTACACTGGCTTGGCATGAAGCCTCTTGCATTGATTGGAAAGAAGTGGGATCAGCAGGCAATTAAAAAGGCAAATAGATTTTGATTGTGGTTTTAACTAATTATTTATTTTTTACTTTTTTAAAAATTTCCTTCAAATTTTATTTTCCCCTTGTTGGCTTTCTAGTTTCCCAAGTTTACTTTCTGATCTCAGCTGCTGGGCTCCTGGCCCCAGTGGAAAATCATTCAGCCAGCAGAGCAAATGTTGTGGGGCTGCTTCCATAGAAGAATTTGAATTGCTGCTGCTAGTATTAATCATACTATTCCTCAATCAGTTTTGTAAGGAAGAGCCTGGAGAAATGAGAAAAATCCTGTTTGTATAACAAACTGCCGTATCTCCACTGACACCCAAAAAGAGCACTTTACTTCGCTTACAACTGACTGGGGCCTCTTATTTCATTTAAGAATGCCTTTCCTTCTGACATTCATGCCTACTTTATGCTAAGCAAAACTGTTCTTTCTGTCTAACTTGGGTCACATCCACTGAATCTGGCAACAGATGTGTCCCTTAAACACTGCTAAGAAGCAAAAAGTTAACGTGTCCATCAGCAGCTATTTTCTTTCCTTTGTTCTATTATGTAGTGGTACAGGAACTTCCCCAGACGTCACTTTTTGCAGAATTTAATTGTGTTGTAACTTGTTATGGTAGAAAAAATCATAGAACAATATTTTCAGAAGAGCAAGAAGCATAGGGAGAGACAACATCTTTTACTAGCCTTGCTGATATATTTGGAAAAGTCAGATATGCTGTCAGGTTCTGAGACTCTGCTGGTGACTGAGTGCTTTGAAAATATTTTATATCTACTCCGATGAATGATGTTAGCTCTGCTCCGGGCTTCACTTTCTCTGGCCACCAAATCTACAACAAAGCTGCTGTCAAAAACCACACAGAGGATCATTCTTCTCCCCCAGCCTTCTAAAGCCCATTAAAAATGTTATTATTGTATGTCCCTTATGATTTTGGGAGTGAAGAAGTAATGTTTTTTTATATCAATTGGCAGCACTTTCTCTCCAGCTCTTGTCTGGTGTTGGCCTTTGATCATGCCTGCTTCACATCAGATGTGATTATCTCAGTGCTGAAGCCAAGCTGAATCCTCCTACTCACTTCTGGATATTCCCCTGCTCTCCACACAACCTACCATCAGACCAACAGCTTCTACTCTGTTTAGAAACACATTTCATAACTGTCAGCTTCTGGTATCAGCTTTTATAGACATGCAAAATAGCTTTCCTTCCCCCAGCATCCATATGCTGAACTACCAGGTAATAAAGATGCCCGTTTTTAAAGTTCTAATTTGTGAAGTCTCATTAAATTGAGAATTAACTGCAAAGTGAGATTTGAAGCAGTTGCCTCTCTTAAGCAGTCCTGCATGGCTAGGAAAACTGTTTTCTGTGACTACTCTAGACAGTGCCTGGTTATGAATTTTAATGACCTAAAATTTTCTTTTTCGTTACATTTAGTTCAAAACCCAAATGGACTTTCAGGGGAATCTTTCAACCTAACTTCTGCACTTTGGATCATATGCCCGACATACTGAAGGGAAATAGAAAGCAGGAGAGAAAACAGAGACTGGAGAAAAGCAGCATTTTGGCCAAGGTCAAAGAGCCAGGGCAGAGCTGCACCATCTCAGCTCCAGGATGTGCATCTGAGATCCCTCCCTCCCTCATGCTCTATAGCTGCAATTTGTCATGGCTTCACAAGCTGGCTGAGGATATTTGAAAATCAAAATACAGGATCATGTGTTTTTCTCACTATAAGGTAGATGAATAAAATTTGTGCTTGGGTGTGTATTTATTCATGACTATTTTTCCAGGACGATGTAATATATAAAATACAAATGTTTATATTAATGCACTCCCATAGTTCCACTTAGGCCAGGAGGGTGAAGCATGTTTAACCAATCTGTTAGCTGCCTATGGCTATTTTCCTAAGGGTTACCACAGTGGATTGTAATGCTCATTTAAATTCCAGCATCTTCTCATCTAAGACAGGCTGGCATCCTGGCTTCACTGGCCTCCTGCTCACACAAAAATCAAGCAGTGTTTATAGGCCTGGCTATATTTGCACTTAACCTGAGTACAGACCTGCTGCTGGAAGAAAGGTGTGGCACAACTTAAAATGGACTTTTCCAGCTCTGTGCCAGGCTGCACCAGCAAGAATACCCATAAGGCTTCTAGGTGTTTTGATCAGTATGGTTATAGAGATTGCAGAGCAAAAACAAATGATACCATAAAAATCTCACACAAGCACGAAGTTACCAAAGCCAATATTTGTATTGTGGGCCCAATTTGATTGTCTTTAAAATGTGTTGATTAGCAACTTATAAACTAGCACACCTGCTAAGTGTTCCATTTTTATTTAGAGAACAAGCAGTCAAAAGTCTTCATGCTGGATGTGTTCACATTTCTTGTGCTTCATTAGCCTTGTGCATGGATCCCCTGAGTTTCACTGCCTATCACAGTAACAGCAGTGCAAGATGCCTTACTCTTAGAAAAATTAACAGACTCCTTAGTTTTAGGCTTTCTTCAGTTTAAATATTCAAGTTTGTGCAGTTTTTTGCTGCACTTGTAAGTTCTGAAGAAAAAGCAAGTAACATCTGTGAATGACACATTCTTTTGCTGATCTTGTCTTCATCTCAAGTTGAGGATCTTTTTGCTTGATTGGCCCCCATATTTCCAAATTTGGATTTGATACATCAGCTTAGGGCAGAGACATGGCCCACATAAAGGCTGTCTCCAGGTACAGTCATCTGCTTCCAGGCTGTAAGATATCAAAACTTTAAATGGTTCCATCTCTGAGTGCTCCTTGGATGCCATTTTGTGGTAGCTTTATAAAAGTATGACTCAGAGCCTGTAATTAATCCCTAAAGCATTTAATTCTTTGACAAGTTTTGCAACACATGGGACTTCACAATAATGGTGAAATCATTTCCAAAATGTCTGTATGAGTTCAGCTATAACATTTCTGCTGGGAATACAGCAACATGTTTATTTCTGTGCTCAGAAAAAGAAAAATCCAATAAAGATGGATGTATTCCACCTTAAAGCAAGGAACAAATTGTGAGATTCAAGAATACCTGTGCAAACATATAAAGTTTATAATAGACTTGTTTAGTTAAATTTCCTCGTGATTTCTTAAACAGGGAGAAGTGCTGGGATAACTTAATGATGACTTAATGGGAGAAGGCTATCGAATTTCTGGGACATTGTTCACAGAATTATCTACACTGCTTGAAGGTAACTATCCATATTGCTTTCCAAGACTGATTCATTGAGTGTAATTACTTCAGCATAGAATTAGAATAAAGATTAATTTAGGTAATTTGCTGTCCAGGGCAGTAGCAGATGCTTAGAAATGAGCACCACTTTATGATTTCATAATACAGCTTAAGCCAAGATAAAAGCTCACTGCTGCCAAGAGGGAAAGGTCCTGCCCTTCTTTTCAGCTTCTGCACCCCCAGCTCCTGGCTGCATAAACCCCAGATCGCCTGTGCATTGCTTCAGACACACAGTAAGCCAATTTGCTGCAATGGCAGAAAGGTCACTTAAATAATCACAGAAAGAAGTGCTTTTGTCTGTGGTGAGTGGAGCTGGCTTGCCTCCTGATCCCTCAGGTCGCAGCGCCAGATGGAGGGGTCACACACTTGGGATCAGTGGATGTGGGAGGAAGGCTGGGAAGGCTGGACAGGAATGAAGGAGAGAACTAAGAAGGGGGACTAGGGGGGAGTAAGGCTTCCAAGTTGTGTCAGCAATGAGACGTTTATTTGGCTAAACCTTCTATTTTTGCCTGTTTGACACCTACTGGGAAATCCAGCTGGTCTCCCCAGAGCAGCATGTACAGTGGGTGGGAGAGCTCTGTCCTGAATGAAAATATCTCATTTACAATTTGTGAAAAAGTCTGCATGGGAGTTGTGGGGGGTTGTTTCTGTTTTTGCACATGTGCATTACTTTACAGTCATTGTTCTTGAGTTTTATTGCTCATTTTATTACTTGGGCAATAGACATCATGCAATCCTTCTGCAGCAGTTCACAGTAGCCAGAGCTGAAGGCCACACCTGATCTCAGTATCCAGAAATTGATGTGTCATCTGAAAACTCTGTCATGTCACTTTTTAGCCTTTTCCATGTCATTTATTGATATGTTAAAGATCCCAGCACTGAGCCTGGGAGGATCATGATAACTGCCTTTCCTCTGGGAAAACTGACTGTATTTAGTTCAGTGTTCTCTTTTCTACTTCTTAAACCATTATCACTTCTTGAGGGAATCCTTCCCTCCAAACTGAGAGGGCTGAAGAGCTTTCAATAAGGAGCACTCTTGCCACCTTATTTGGAAGATGTCAAACCCATCCCTTGAGCATTGATTGTGTCCATGTGAGGGATGAAATGGATGTCTTCTCTGGACAAAATGAATGGGGATACATTGATCATACAGTTCATATTTGCTATTTGCTTTCTTCAGTGGGGATTTTTTTCTGTGATTTCCACCAGTGGGAGGGAGCTCTTGTTTAAGGTTGGTGCCACACTGCCACCTTTCATTCTTCTTGCATTTTGTCCGTGCTAAACTATAGATCACATGCTATGGCAGCTCCATAGTTTTAAAGTGCTTTAAAATCTTGAATAAATATCATCTGATCTGGGTAGTTTTTCGCTGGTTCAGTTTCTCAATTTGCTCCAAGTCATCCGGTATTGATTTATTAAGCTGAGGTAGTTCTTCCTGGTGAAGAATGTCTCCGTTGTAGGAAATTCATTGACAGTTTGGGGACTGTCCATTAGATGCTTCTGAAAATCTCTGATGTTCTTTTGTAGCTTAGCAATATGTCCAGTCCCAAACATTAAATACATTATCACTCTGGGGTGTTGTTTGCTCTGTTCCACCCCTGACAAGCATGAGTCAGGCCACTGTATCTTTTTTCTTTTTTTTTTTTTTTTTCACATATTCTATAGCAAGAAGTTGGGGCTTTATTTTGTCCTCTAATGTTCTGAGTCTTGATATACACTTTGATCATGTTTTCAACTGTTGTTTTTCGTAGAATTACAGAGTGGTGTAGGTTGGAAGGCATCTTAAACATCATCTAGTTCCAACCTCTAACCGTGGGTTTTTTTGTTTTTTTTTTTTCCTGGACTGCAAAATCTAACAGAATATAGACAGAAATTTAATATAATTACTTGTTTTTTATTAAAATTTCCCTTCATGGAATGCTTATGAGATAGTTCATTATATGACCATTAGATTACCAACTTGGTAATTTTTTTTAATTAATCTAAAATTTGGACCCTAAATGCTTATTTAGAAATAAAAGGCTATGTGACATGAAAAGTGATGCACATGAACCAGTTTCTGTTGCCTGTCAGCCTTTTTGCTGTCACTCAAAGCCCTTTTCTTGTACTTTATCAGACATTTACCCATTTCTGAAAGTAAAGCAGGAACTATTTCATTGCTCCCTCTTTCCTAGGTCAGGTGCTGTGAGTGATCAGCCAGATATTGAGATCTATCTGAATATCCAGATATTCAGCATGCCAAGGAAGGGGGGGACACATTCCTTGGATGGACAACTTCAGGGCAAGGAGACTTGTAGCCCTTGGCTTTGAGCTGCTCTTCCTGAGGCTGGCAGGCACATTTCTTCTTAAATTAATGGTGGGTACCCAAGTAATGGGCAGCCTCTCAGATTTTGTTCTGATAAAGCTAAACTGGAATGTCACTTTGATGTGTTAGTTAATCATCAGCATTTCACTTTTTTTTTTTCCTTGAACCTTTTTGAGCTTTGGTTCATACTAACTTACAGAATCTGCTTACTCACTTGTTTCTCTCTTAGATTTCCTCCAGTCAGGAGCATAATGAACATCAGCCAATGTCAATGTGACAGTATTGCAGATATCTCCAAATACTGACAAACAATATATATTAAGATTTCATTGTGGAAACTAGAATCTGATGAGAATAGCACTCAGTGGGAATGATTGATCATTGAAATAATTTATTTGTTGATGAGAGTGGATACCCTGTAAACCAGAAGTATTAAAATCAAGGGCACAGAGATTTTTGTAAGGATGTTCTTGCTTTAGCTTCAACAAAAACTGTTACAGAAGAGAGAGATGGTAGGAATCAGATTGTATTATATGGTTTTCTATTTTTTTTCTCTTAAAACCATATAAATTCTGTCTCTTGGACTACAAGTGTTTTCTTTCTGAATAATTTACCAGTTTACAATTTTATCATCTTTCTTCACATCTTCACTAGAATAATAATAGAATAAGTAAACAAAATTTTGGGACTTTTATTTCTGAAGGGCAGAAAAAATCCACCCCTCAAGTCACAGTCATCATCCCCTCTTTTTTCACCTTCTTTTGGACATCACTGAGGACAGACATATTCCTCTACCTCTCCCTAGGCACGTGCTGAGCTCAGAAATTCCACATCTCATAGCTGTCTGTAGAGAGAATTGTCACATGCCAAAGGCCACAGTGGAAAGGACTGGATTTTTACTGTGTTGGATATTTTTAATATCTAGCAGGATTGGTAGAAAGGGTAGCAAATGAAACAAAATTAGTATGAACCTCAAGGTGGAAATAACTCATCCAGCAGACTGAACATTTCTGCTATCAGAGTTCTCTCTTTCTTCAAGTCTGAGTTGAAGCCAAAGATGCTCAAATTGAAATGCTCAGACAATTTTACAAATGAATCTGTGGCTCATTCTGTGATGCACTGAAGGAAATGCTAGTTCCAGTTCAATTCCTAGGAAAAAGTACACACTGTCTCACACTGCCTGCTGTGACAACTGGTTGTCACCCTTACCTTTGATCTCTCCCAACCTGCACAACTTTTGCTGTTCTATGGAAAGCTTTGCTTTCATCCTGAAAAGTATGAAACACTTTATAAGTGTTTACATAAATGAACAAGATGCTGCTTTTGTACTTGTGCTGTGTTTCTCATACCATTAGATAAGTCCTTTTCCATTAATTCTATGATCCTGGTGATCAGCTCTTTGCCTCCAGAGTAAGGCAGCTCTGGCAAACACCACCTTGGTGTATTAGCTTGATCATAAGCAAAGTTCCTACCAGACTTCTGTAAAGAATTGTGGTTTACACTGGTTGCCATCACTTGTTTGCTCTAATTAAGATTATATTCCCAAAACTTTGCTGTTTCAATCAAGTTTTCCTGCTGAAAATGCAAGATTTAATCACCATGTTCAGTGTTGAAGAACATATAGACTCCCTTACCCTTTTGGCCCGGGAGACTACTCACAGGACGTGTCAGATTAAAGTTCCAGTGGCAATGAATGTTTTTTTCACATGCATAAAAAATGAGGAAGTGTGTGCATGCATGTTTTCAAGCAGGTGGTTTCCAACAGCCTCAGTCTCTGACCAGCTGTTTTCTCTGTTCCCTTCTCATGGCTTTTGCAGCAAACATGTTATTCAGAAGATTAAGATTCTGATGAGGGAAAACGGAAAGTCCCCAAATCATTCTTTTCCAGCAGCCTGCATGGATGGCTGGGAAGCATAAGATGTGCCTAGTCGACAGCTTAGTGGAAAGGGGTAGAGCAAGCCAATTAATTTTCCTCTGACAGCTGAAAACCTCTAGTTTCTTTCCCTTTCCTGCCTTCTTTTTCTCTACTTCTGATTGCAAGGGTCACTGCAAACTAGTTCCAACTGGTTGCAAACAGCTGTGCTGTTAATTACTTTACTGGCCACAGAAGATCCCAGCAGGTAATATTTTTGCTTGATTTCCCATCTCTTCTTTATGTTCCTCCTTATCTCTGCAGTGGGAATCAACAACTTTCCCAATGCAAGAGGTGGATGCTTAAAATAATAATGTATTTAATTGCAAAGGAATGTTTCAAGGGAAACGAAGTGCACTGTTCTCAGACATGCTTTTGTAGTTCTTTTTGAATTACGGCCTGCAGAAAGGCATTGCTTCATCTACTGCCTCAGCAAAGCACCAAGTCACAGGGTGGGATCACTGTCCCCTGGAATTGTCTGCTTTCTGTTGATTATTTTCTTCTGTCTCCTTTTATAAAGCCTCATTTTATGGGGTTATACAGTTATAAAGTCAAATATTATAGGTTTGTTTTTGGGAGAAATTAATGAATTATAGAAGATAAATGTTATAAAAGAAGATATAAACCATGATTATTACTTTAAGGCATTCATTCATTTGATTGGTTCTCATAAAGTACAGAAATGACAGAGATTGCTCTAAACCCACCTTCATTGTGTGGTTAACCCAAACACTACCCTAATTTTCTCTCAAATTCTACTGTTTAGGTAAAGAAATCTTGTACCAATGAACAAATGCATCCTTCCCCAGTAAGGGTGGCTACCCCTTGGACTCCATGTGGAAGACATCCAGAAAACAGTTAGGAAATAACCAGGACCTCATTCTCCAGTATTGTTCCTATGAATCCCCTACATTTATCAGTAAGTAACTGAGACTAATAACTTAGAGTGGCAGGCAAGTTCTTCTGATACTTTTAAAGACAAATATCTTTCCAAACAAGAAAAAAAAAAAAAAGCACCACTGAGGAACCCATAAGAACCTCCTGGTATGTCCATGCCCTGCTGAAATAGAGTTAAAATTTTCCAGAAGTGATAAAAGGGAAATGAAATTATGTTTCCTGACAATGAGTAGGATTTCTTAACAAGACTGTTTAAATTTAACTTTGATTGCACAGAGAAAGTGGTGATGAAGCTTCTGACAACATGCATTGGTAATAATTGCAGCTAAAAGTACAGCAAGACATAGGAATAAATTGTTTGGTTGTTGTGGTGTGCCTGTTACTGACAGCTTTTAATAATACATTAGGGCTAGATAAACAGCTGTCATTCTGGGGGCAGTCCAGTAGAACCTGCCTTAAGGCAGATGAATAAACTGCTTATTAGACTGATGTCCCTCACGGCCCTAATTTTCTGTAATTGCTCACCTCCCCAAGGAAAGGATCCCATCTGCTCCTGTCATGATGATGAAGGTACTTGGTGCTGTCCTGGATGTCTGGAGCCTTGTAATGTGCCCAGGTAACAAGTGGGACAGTGGGGAGGTGAATATTCCTTCTGCCTTGCTGGTTGTACTGGCTGACACTGTTTTACCCTGACAAAAACCATTGCAATCCTGCAACAACAGTCCTGAACCTGGGCTATGGTGTGGAGTGTTTTCCACAGGCAAGGCAGGAATTCTGTGGGACACCTGTTGAAGCAATTTCACAGTATTTTTCTGTGGAAGAAAGCCACAAACTTGGGAGAATACATCTGCAGGTGTTGTATCCTGCTGCAATGCTTATTTATCTGGCTGGCAACACTGAAGTGTTCAGAGATTTAAGTTATGTTTTGCATTCACTTTGAGGGAGTTGCCAGAAAGTTCAAGAAAATCTATTCCATCCCTGTTTAAAAGAAATTTAGTCTGTGGAATGTAAAACCACTGGAAAAGGAAAAAGAATCATTTAAGCACTTAAAATGTTAAGGAAGTTACATTTTCATATGATGTTATTTTAAATTCTATTTTACATTTACAGGGTTTTTTTTTATTTCCTATACATACTGGATATGCCTACTAAAAGCTTCTTAAGCATATGACATATTTTACCTACATAATTTCTGAGATGAAAAATTGATAGATTCTGTTAGCAGCAGATAAAGAACATCTCACCTAAGGTTCATTTGTATTGTTTGTGTCATGCCAATGAATTGCTTCGCACTTGCTTTAAAGCTTGTATTGGAAGTCAAAGTAGTATAAGTGTTGCAGTAATGGAAAATTATGTTTTACTGTTACCTAAAACTTTGCATGACAAGGAGTCTACAGCTGGATGGGCTCAAACTAGAAACTTCTAAATTAAATTCTTTTAAATTGAACTTATTTGTGAAAGAAGGGAAATCAAATGAAAATTCATCTTAAAAGCAGTGGGTTTCTTTAGTCTTTAAAATAAAATTGTAGTGTCCAGGATGGTTTACCACATAAATAAACTAAATTAGCAAATATATTAATTCCTTACATTTACAGAGGACTATTCATCTGGGAAAACTGCATCCTGTGCTGATTGCATCCTATTCTCTTTGCATATGAACCAAACTCCTAAAATAAGTAGCAGATCAAATGCTTTTTACCACTGCAGAAAAGGATTAGAAAGGAAAAGGACAGCCAGGAAAAAAAATCATAGTACACAGAATTATCAACGGAAATGTTTTCTTAGGGCTGAGACCAGACGATGTAGGTTTTGGAGAGCTGAAAGTTTTTTATAGTGACCTCTATCCTGACCAGTTCTCAGGTGAATAAAACTTGTCTGTTTCTATGCTTTTATTCCCAGCTGGGCAGGTTTTGTCCTAGTGGGGTAAATCATGAGTGTGAGGAGTTTGTGGAAGTATGTCCTAGGAGCAAATTCCAGGAGAAAGCACCAAGGGGTTACAAAAACCGCAGGTGCAACTTCCAGTCCAGTGGACCTATTTTCAAGAACAGGAAGACTTCAGAGACAAAACATTTCTCAGCATTGGTTTTGGGTTTGCTGTAAAAGAATGCTCTCAGACTGTCAGAGAAAGGAGAGTAAGGTGTGTTGGCTGATGTGTATTTCCTGCTGCTGCGGGTGAGCCAACCACAACCATAACCTTCTGTGCTGACTTCTTGTCTTTCTCACACACAGTCTCTGAAACCAGACAGTTCCAGACTAGAAAAACAAGGAAATGGTTGGTGTTTAAAGTTTCTCTCCACTCTGCTTCCCTTTCACTTGCCATTCTGGTAACTGCGCACATTGGAGAGTCCACATGACTTGCCAAAGAAAGCAGGGAATCATGTTGATAGCAGTGCTGAGATAGCATCTCCAGTGGCACCAGTAGAGGAGGGGAATCAACAAAAAATCATGATGGAGTGGATAGACTTTCTCTCTTTAAACCTCATATTGCTAGGTGCTTTAGGAAACACTGAACTTAAATATGAAATATCTCCTTGAAATCAGTGTGGAATCCCAAAATGGGACCTTTGTCAACAGAGCTGTTTAGGTAAGAAAGCTTTCTAGAGGATGCAAGTGAGATTCCATGTGCAGTAAAACACAGGAGCTGGTGGCCTCTGGCCCTCAGAGGGGAACGACTTTCAATCAGTGCATGAGTCATGGAGACAGGCAGATACAAATACTCTTGTTAGCTCTCTGAGAGATCAGCATTCCCATCAGGCCACCACCCTGCTACCTCTTGTATGCATTCTCAGCTCAAAGCAGATAAAAAAGTCATTTGGGAAGAATGGACTCTGAAGAATTACGAAATATCTGTAAAGGAAACTCAGTGTTGCACTGTTAATTTTCTGATTACTTTCAAAGATACTGCTCAAAAGTCTGGGTTCAGCTTTTATTGTGCTGTGTTTATTTCAAAGCAGAAATTATAAGGTAAGGTAATTGCAATCTTGTAAAGGATTACACATCCTTTCACAGACAGAGTGCAGAGAGCCATTCAGGACAAGAATTGCTTGCTCTTTTGCAGTTGTACTCTGAAAGGAAGTCTTTGTGACTCCTCAGAGTGAAGCCAAATGTTCCTGCCAAGGTAGAGAGCAGAGAGAAGGAATGGGGAGAGACTGATGGGAGTATTCTTCTGTGAATTTGTCTCATTGTTTCTGTAATCTGCAAGTATCTTTGACCTTGTGAATTTCCAAAGGTAGATATTTCTACAATGTAGTATGAAGTTCTTCCTTTTTTGTGTTGCCAAGAGAAAGAAATGCCTTTCAGGCTTATGGTAATATTCATGTAGCTCTCCTGTACGTGGCTGTTGTTTAAAGACAGATGGAATCAGACATTTGGACATGGCCAATGGTGGATAGTGACTCATTCTACCTGATTACCTGAGGTATGTGTCTGTGAACAACTGAATTGTAATACACACAGGGAAGACAAACTGATGTAAAGTGGAACAGTACAGTGTCAGGCAGGGGGAAACAGTAAGAAATTGCCAAAACAAAAGGAATTATTTCTCCAGAGTTTTAGCTCCCAGAATCTTTTGTTGCAGTCTGGTTTCCAGACTTCTCAGGCATTGTTCTATTATTCCTGCTTGGGTCACATCACTTGTGGCTAGGGCTGGTCAAACAGGCTTTGACTGTCAGCAGAAGTATCCCTGTGCTCCCACGTCTGCTCTGTTTGCAGGTTCCAGGGATCACAGGGAAATGCTCCAAGTGAAAATTATGACAACACCAACAACAGTCCCAGCACATACCTTCCAGATGATTTTATGGGAACCAGCACTTCATAAGCATGAGTAGCACTCAATATCTTTCCTTCCTTCCTGGCCTTAGGATACATGACAACTTTTTACTGTCTAATGGAAAGGAATCCCATCAGTAGCTCTTCTAAGGTGAGCGATGTGGTGGCTACATTAGAGCAGCCACCATGCTGTCACCAGAGTTGTAGACTTGCTAGAAAGAAATGTCTGTCTCAGGTCATTGAAATATCTATTTCCCATTTAACTTTATGTACATAGCATTCACTCTCACATATGTGGCTTGTGACACACTGCAGCCCTTGTAAGTCAGGTTAAGAAGTCTGTAAGGAATACTTTGGAGTTTATCCTCTGGAATTTGTTCTCAGCACTTTGCAATTGCTGCAATTAAAACTACAAATCACTAACAAGATACGCATGGAACTTGACCTATGTTGTCTTACTCTTTTAAGTTTTCTTTTGTTGATCATATTTCTAGAACCTATAGGCAGAAAATGAGGCCTCTTTCAAGAGAAGCAGAATGCTGCCTCTCTTTTCCAATTTCTCTGTTCTTCAGGGGCAATGAACGGACACTGCAATCAGTCAACACCTAACAAAAGTAAGGTACAGTGACATGACAGCAACAGCCTCCTGTGCTGTGCAATTTGCTATTAAATCTCTTGAGTATCAGGCAGATTATCTTAGGCTAGCTTCCATTCCCACTCTTCCTGTATATTGCATTTGCCGTGGAAATATTGTGCCAAAATTTACTCTCATGCAACTGATTGTGAGAATTGAGCTTGACTTTTGCAGGCTTCATATTGCTGATATTTTCCCCTCCTCCTCCTTTATAAGCTTTATTTCTTTAAGGGATATAGTTGAGTCTTCACATTCCTCAAAAAATGTGTGTCTGTTTCCTGAATGAAGTAAGCAGGGTTTACCTCCCTCTGTAATGTCAAAATCAAATTAAATAAAAAAGGCCTGGACTTCCAGCTATCCTTAAAGAAGGCTTCTCTGTGCCACTTTCATAAGCTGTTCATGGAAGGTAGTAGAGACATGGCAGGCAAAACTCACAGCATCCTTAAGAAACCTTGACTGCAGTTAAACTCCAGGAAAAGTTTCTCATTGACTTTCTCTGAACCAATAATCTTCCACTCTCATCAATGTTCATTTGTCTTTGCTGAACAGTCTGTAAAGAGAGGTGAATCTTTTAGACTTACCTCAGCCTGAGCCATGTAGAAGTTACTGTCTCTTTGAAATATGTTCTGACAGACATGAATTCTAATCAGGCACAGATGATTTTTCATTCACTGAAGACTTGAACCCAAAAGCAAGAGGTGACAAAGCTCAATCCTGCTAATCTTCTTTCCTCACTTTGCTAAACCTAATCAGCAATTGCTGGCACTGACCTTTCTTTCCTTGACATCAAGAAAAGGATGCTCCTACTGAATTAATGACTTCCAGCCTGATGAGGAGGCCTACACTTCTAGTCAAGTGTGGGATGCATATAAGGACATGCATTCCCTCTAATGATCAAACACAAGTGACCCCATTGACACCATTTGTAAGGCGGACAAAACCCAGCAATTGAAATGCTGAAGTAGAAATAAAGCGATTGTTACACTTGTGCAGATCTTTCCCTTCATCTCATGGAAAGGGGAAAAAACTTTGCAGATGGATACAGAATGAAATTACATTCTGGACATTATGGGACTTCATTTTCTCAGGCACTTTTTCAAGTCTAAATGGAATCTGTGGGGTTTTTTAATAAATTAACTAATACAGGACTTGGCCTTATGGTGTGTGATGTGTTGAATCCAAAAGAGCACTAACATGTCACACAGTGACCAAATAAAGCCTTTCTGATCTGCAACGACGAACTGCTGGTGATAGAAAAAACTCTTGTGATACAAAATTTGAAGATATTATGATGTAAGCTTATAATTTGAGTTAGTCTTACTTTCTGAAAAAGATATTTAGAACAACATATAAAATCTGGGGTTCTGACATCCTGCTTTATTCTTAAGAGATTCATTCTGAGGTAAGCGTGAAGATCTCTCATTACTCCTGCCCTGGATGTCTGGCAGCTGCCTAAAAGACCACAAGACCTTGTGATTAGGGAAGTAACAAGGGAAGAAAGAGAGTGGAAACATCTCTAAAATACATTTGCCATCAAAAGGAGCAAAATGTCCCTTTAAAGATGGAAACTGAGACACTAGGATACTATCTCTTTTTGGTGTTAACCTGGAGAAATAATTTTTACATGAACTTAGCAGTGAGTCCAGTACAGATGCTCTCTCCATATTCCCCCTCCACAAAAGATATAAAACCAAGCTGAATCATAACATTTAGCTATATTCTAAGTATCAGTGGGGTTTTTTTCCTCCTTAAAATGTGCCTTCAGCTCTGTAAACAAAATGTTGGCATTCTGACTTCATAGTGTCAGAAGATCTAAATAAAGACTTGTTGCAGGAAAAAAAGAATTGCGAAGCTTATTGCGAAGCAAGCCAAGGCACATTAGTATTTTTAGAAAGCATTTCCCATTAAACTCCCACTTTTTTTGGGTAGGTTTTGTTTCCATAATCCAGGAAGAGTCTTTCTGAAAATGCTTGTAACTGTTCCACCCGGAACCGAGGGAGACAAGACCACCATTAGCTGCAGGAGTGATCCTTATGGATGCAGCATGGTCCTGCCAGGTCCAGACATCTTTTGTGGGATCTCATTTAAGCATAGACAATCATGTCTGGGCTCTTTATCTAACCACCCTGAGAGGTCAAGAGAGAGGAAAAGACACTGACTAATTAACTTAAACTCAAGGGGACACTTAAGGAGATCAAGACTATCTGCTCACTAAAAATGTCAAATTCTGTCCAGCAAGCATGAAAAGAGTCCAGGGGAAATACCTGGCAGGCATTTAGACCTAAGCAAAATTAATCTCACCCTTCACTTCAGCAGGTGTTGCATAAATTAATAGATCACAGACACAGGAATAAACAGATCATATCCCCTTATGCCTCAAAATATGCTGGTGTGACAAAACAGTGGAAATATTATTCCATTGTTCCAGCAGCTCTCTACATTTACACCAAAAAGCCCCCATCTGCTGATCAACCATAAAACAGCTGCAGAGGGGTGGTCAGCATTGCTGGGTGTTTGCTGGCTGCTGAGTTCTCTGTTTGTGGCAACAAACCAAATGGAGCACAGAAACTCAACAGGCTTTTTTGGCTTGCAGTCAAACTGTGAAATGGTCCCATCAACCGGGCTGTGGCCAACCCTGTTTCTCATGTCAGGTATCCAGGGAAGAAATCACTTAAGCTTGCCATTTCTGTTTTATCTATTCCCACCCTCTCAGAATAAGCCAAGCATTTTAAATTCACCTTTAGTCACCTTTCCTGCCCTGCTTGTGGTTTTCCCCCTATATATATATATAAGTCCTTTGTCAAACATAGCAATCTGAGTGTTATTACCATAGAAATTATATCAAGAACTATATAAAAAAGCCATTCCTTTACCCTCTCCTTGCAATTATGGTGCAGATGCTTCAATGGACAAAAAAAAATTATTCCACACATCATTACTATTTAAAAGATTAAAATAGTCTGACTATCATAAAGAAAGAAAAATAGCAAGAGGAGAATAGCAAGAAAAAGAAAGAGGAGAAACTTCTGCGTTTAACTATCCAACCCAAATTCCAGGACATGGCCCCTCCTTGGTAAGAAATGTCTCAGGATGCTGCTTTCCTCCCTCTGGCCAAGCAGCCTTGGAGGTGCTGAAGAAAGACAAAGGAAAGGCAAAAAGATGCTAAAACATTAAAAAAAAAAAAAAAAAAACAGCCAAAAAACCAACAGTGGGGAGAGTTCCCTGCCTGCAACCCGCCTGTAGCCCAGGAAAATCAAACTGATTTCCAAAACAAGAGAAGAGGCTGGGAAGGGCCAGTACTTCAGTGCTGAGCCATTCTTCAGTTCAGCTGTGGCTATGTTATTGCACATAAGAATGTGTTATGATTTGCACTGAGGAGTGCTAGTTTGTTATCCCAAAAAAAAAATGCTGGACAGCTTCATCACAGAGACAACAGATTCATTTCACTACTTTTTTTTTTTGCGGAGCAAGTTTTAAGAGAAGCCTATTGCTTCCTGTACTTTTGATGAAAATACTCTTAGGCTGTTTTCTCTTCACTTGGATTTTATTTGACAGGTTCTATGTCCTAATTGTGGCATTTCACTGCCCATAAAATTTTGCTCAGGGAAGAGCTGTTACAAACACTGCATCGTAACCATCCCTGGCTTGTTCAGCGCTTGGTATGGTGTGGTCACGTTCCTGACTGAGGCCTCAGTGCTCTATTACCATACAAATAAGTCAGAATGAGAGTGGGAAATGGGAAAAGTGTTTCTCCTTTATTATGAAGTTGGAGCTGTTTTATAAGCAATGTGGGAGAGTTTACCTTGTGACTCATGCAGCTATACAATTCAGAAGCCCCTATCTTATCCACAATGTTATAATCAAGTCATGCTGTTTTCCTTGAGGCTGCTGCATCTTTGTGTGTATTCACATTGCAGTGCAAACACTCATTTGCTAAAATAACCCTAGGTGTATCATCCAGAGCTATGTCCTTGGCAATCTCATGTTACTGTTGAAACCTTTGAGTCCCTTCTGGCCGTCTTTGATTTCGCTCTCTCTCAGTGTCCCTCAACCTCCAGGGGTGTTGCTGCAAACCAGCTCCAGCTGCAGTGTCCATACACCCCAGGCTGCACTCAGATGGCTCTTCAGGGCTGCACATTGGACCTTGGCTGGCCCAAGTCAAAGCTGCACAGGCCCCACTTTTTGGGAACTCTGTGGTGTCCCTTTTTCTCTTCTTCCCTTCTTAAAAGCAGCAAGATAGTAGAGAGATGGAAATTTTCTCCTGACCTCGTTTGGATATCAAGGCCAACCCTCATATCCTCAGGGAATAGACAAGTATGTGGGCTGAACATGCTGCTTGACACAATTTGTCTTAACAAAAACACTTGGCTTGTAAAAGTAAACACTTGCAAGAAACTGTGCCAGCTATAATTCCATCACTCCACTGGCCCTAATAAGCACTTTATTATAAAAAAATTGTCTCCCATTACTGAACACAACTTTATTTTTATGACTTATAACTTATGCTACTGTCCCAGTGTAGTCACAAAACCTGCAGTATTGGGAAAGCCAACTCTCACTGGCTTGGGATATAACTGGCCAAGTTGGGCTAGGCTCGAAAGGAAGTCACAAGGTCACTTGATTGAGTTTGTAGTTTCTTTTGACTTGGAGCTTTGAGAGCTTCTATTTTCATCGTGTTGGTAACTTGACACCTTTTTCTGTATTTAGAATGGTTTTGGGAAATGAAGATGAGCCACAAAGCTGAAGCTGGACGCTTGGTTCCTCTGACTTACCATAAGATTTGTTTACTCCCTGATTGAAGCTTCGCTTATTTTGGGTGAGGTTTTTTATGTCAGAAAATATGTGATTTAAATTTTACATCCCAGGGTAAATAGCTATTACTTCAGGGACAATAACTGCACAAATCTGTGTTTTCATCACTCTGCAAGTGTAATTATGCCAGACTGATATGAGAAACAGGCACAAGAATTGGATCATTCAGAATTTAAGGTAATTGTTCCTCACCAAAATGGTGAAAAACACCACTGATTATGATAAAAGATGTTCAATATTCGTGCTTCCAGAGGAGGAAAAAATATTTTCCATGGAGCTGTTTCTGGGACAATGATAATTTTTCCATCAATAATGCTTTGAATAAGACTTCTATACTGTTCTTTGCGTTAAAGTTGTTTAAACATCATACCTTACATTTCTATATGAAAATGTGTTAGCTTTTAAAATACAGCTTATATGCTGAATCTCCTGGGTCTAAGAAGAATGACAGCAATAATACAATGATTTATTTCTCAGCTCGGGTACCAGCCCACACATCCAGTTCTAAATGAAATGTTCTTCCTTTATTTTTTTAATATAAAATGTTCATATTTGAGCACCCACAAAAACTCCATTAGGTAAGACTACACTGTGTAAAGGAGGTCAAAAGAGCCCAAATACCAGAGAATTCTATGCTTTAAAAACTTCCCTGCTCCTACTGTAGCTCTACCTTATGCAACCAAATACCAGTTACATGAAAAATTGTGATAACGTTGCAAAAGCTGCCAGAGCTCTGAGATGAGCTTTTGTACCAGTAACAATGAACAACACTGACAATAAGCAACACTTTTTTTCCTGTTGAAGGAAAAAGAGCAACTCAGCACAGCTAACTTTAGAAAGAACAAGCTGCCACTGTGCTCATCTTGGAGCAATTTAAAAGTGCTTTTGAGTTCACTCTGCCCAAGTCCTGAAAAACATGCAGGAAAGAAGTTTATGATCCTTGCTTCTTAGGGTCTCCTTGATTTTGTTCCTCCTAGAAGACAGAGGAGAGTTGGGATCTGAAAGGTCATCAGCAGCAGGGTAATGACCTGTAGTGAGATGATGAAGTTTTGTCATAGAGAAATCTCAGCAACTAGTTCACTACTAAATTGATGTAGTCTTACCTTCAGCCTCTGCAAGAGTTGAGAACAGGGCAGGTTGCTTCTGGAGATGGTAAGTTATCAGCATGTCTAGCACCAGGAGTGGTTGCCTATTACCTGGAAATTTTTCTGTTTAAATCTCTGGACTTTGAGTGAAAACTTTCAAGTTACTTCCAAGACTGTCCCTCCAGATTTCTCTCCATCAATGTCCATAGGACAGGTTTTACCTGCCTTTCTGCTGTCTGACAAGCATTTTGTTGGACCCTGAGCCCTGCTACAAAATCGAGGTGATAAGAAAAATAAACAAGAAGCATGAAAATAACAGGGGTTTGAGCTCCTTTTTAAAACTGTTTGATTTGCGGAGGACTCCCACTGTATATCTAATTCACAGGATAAATTGTACAGAAATCCATAGGCTTCACCCAGGAGAGCCACCCAGAGCATTCCAGTACAGACTGTAGCACAGAGCATCACTGCATGCACACAGCTGTCTGGATTTTTCGGCAGCTGCTCACTCCACCAGACTCTGGGTTTGTTTACTGCAGAGCAGGATGGACAAATTGCTGGGCTGGAATGTGGGACTGAAATATGAATTAGCATCTCCTGACTGCTTGTCTTCAAGGAGCAGGTATTGTAGCTAACAGTGAGATATCACTTTGGTCTTCATGGTCTTCACCCTTTTACTAGATGGAATTTATTTAATCAGGCTCAGAAATGGAAAGTGCAATAAGGCAGTACTCTTTCACCTCCCGAAATAAGAAAGAAAGAAAACATGGCTGTGGTTGTGTATTTAAGCCTATTTTGTGAAATTCCAATAATACCTTGGATGTGCTGGGCTGCATCTGCTAATTGTTCTCAATTCTACTGCCTTTAAGTAATTATACCTTAGGCTGTGGCTCATCTGTTGTACCTTTGCTAGGAGCCTTACTGCAATCTGTGGCACAATTCCAACCAACATCAGCCTATTCACAATTTTCTCTGTGTTTCTCAGTCCTGCTAGTTTAATCTTCTGTTATAGTGTTACAGTAAGGATTGCTGCAGTTCAAAGTCCTTTGGACTCTTTCTCTTCTGTCAGTCAGTCATTTATTTCTTTAGGTAGGACAGTAGCAGAGATTAATATCAAATTATTTTTAAGGCTCACTGACAGAGCAAGGCTGTATCCTGTCTCCTTTTGGGAATGGAAGCATAAAGGTTATACACGGAAATATTCCAGATACCCATAAAAAATTCTTCCTTTGCTTTTTTAGTCCTTTTGTGTGATTTCTTCTCTCTTTCCAGCAGATTAATAACCCAAGTAGACACTCACAAAATCCCAGCTCCATGACATGGGAAGTTCTTCATCTCCACCAACTGAGACCTCAGTAAAGCTATTATTCTCACTGGTGGCTTTGTAGAAAGATATCACTTACACAGTCAGAAATCTCTGTCTTTGTGAATGGAAACATGTCAGGTAACTCACATTTGATTCTCCCACTGTTACTTTGCTGCAGGACCTTAACCCAGCTTGCTGCTCTGCTGGTACTTCCTTGGCTCCATCAGCATAGGGCTGAATGGTACTGTCAGGCCAAAATGGACAGCCCTGAGTGATCATTTCACAGCACTCTTAAATAATTTCAAATCATGTGAAATACTGAAAAATAGTTTCAAACCATTTCAGACTCTTTTTGGTTTCCTGCAAGTAGACTACCTAGCAAATTTTCCTCTAGGAGCGTTTCTAGCCTCAACAGAGGATGTCTCCAGCACCCGAGAACATTGAGAGAACCCGTCTGTTCTCAGTGTCTGGATTTGCAAAAAGCTTTCTGAGAAGCAGGTCAGAAACTGCCAAAATAATCTGAGCTTTCCAAACCCATAGAGCAAGTTCTATAGGCTAGAGAGCAGCCAGGTCACTGGGTGCTGGTACATGGGCTCCCAAATTCCTGAACCCGCAATGACTGCAGTTTCATACACTGTGCTTGCTTCCCATTCTCTTCCCCTTGTTTTTCCTTCCCTGGAGGCTGCTGCTGACTCCAAAATGGCAAATGTCTCGTGTGCAGAAACAACCTGCTTGTTTCAAGGAAATTGTGTCCATGCATGAAAGTAAGACTCTGCTTAATGATTTTGCCAGATCAAGACCAAAATACTGAACACCTTCAAGATTGTTATTGTCCACATATAATCCATATGACTGCTGATCAAATCAAGGGCTTATTGCAATCTGTGATTTTGTACAAAGAAAGGTGGGAGCTGAACAAGCATATAATAAGCAATGAGGACTCAGGAATTTCCCTTGGGACTAAGTGCTCAGCTCTAAGAATATCCTTGAAAATTCTGCCTTTCAGTTCCAGATTATACATCTGAATATCTGGAAGTGTAAGTGCTACCTGTCAACACCACAGAGCCAGGAGAAATCCTATTTTCCCTCCTATCCTATTACTCAGCACAGGGTTAGTCATAACTGCCCAAAATAAATGTAACTTTATAACATAAGACCTTCACTATGCCTTGCTATCCGCCTCCTTGGATTATTTAATTATTTCATTTTCTACCTTACTTGTCTGTGGCCGGTGGCGAGGGCCGGACAGCTGACCACAGGGACGGCCGGTGGCTCGGCGGCTTGTTCTGAGAGCTTCCTTTTCATTAAGTCAGCTTCAGCTAGGGACTTCTTTTCCCCTCACCGCGAGCCGGGCTTCCCTGGGATGGTGGCCGCTGTCCTAAAAACCGGAGAGCTGCTGAGAGAGAGAGTGTTCCTTTGCCCGGAGCCCCAAATCAGACACAAGACACAAGGGCCCGCTCTGCTTGGGCTCAGGGGCAAAAGACCCGGAAAGGCCCAACATTCAGACTTTTATTCTGAGGGTTACAACTTATCTCATAACGGTACAGGGGAGGACACGGAGAAGGGTCGAAGGTCAGGATGCAGTCAGGAAGGAGGAAGGGACGAAAGAGTGAGACACAAGATACTATTGTTAACTGAGGGGCAAGCGGGGGGGGCTTCGACTCCCTTTCCAAGGCCAAACTTAACTCTACCTTCCGAGGGGCCTCACTTTCTAGGCCCCCAGAAATTCTTCAGGAGGTATGTCATTCTCTGAGCTTGAACCACCGCTAAACTTGTCCTTCTTTCAGCTTATTGATTTTAAAGGAGTGTCTAGGGCTACATGTTCATGTAAATTAAAAGAAAACAAAACAATTCAGGCTCTTCTCTTATGTTTTCAAGTGAACCAGGAAATGCACAATTATCAAATTTAAAACCATTACCAGAAACAAAAATCCTTACCAAGATGAAAAACCCCACCCAAACTCAAACACTACATATTATCTCTTGCTAGCATCACCATTAATAATCTTTAACCGTATTGGCAGAGGAAAGTAAATTATAAAAACCCTCAACAAAGAACCAGACAATGAAAAATAAAATCCTGGATGTTAAACCTTGACTTTTCAAGAAGGATGTCAAAGGCAAATTGCAGTAGCTGATCTCTTTTTTCTACTGTGTGCTCTGTAAGAGAACACAATGCCTGACTTCAATTCCATTTCAAAGCAAACAAACAATTACTGCTATTCCTCCGGAATTTAAAAGGCATTTCCTTTACCACAGGAAATACAAGAATGTATTTCTTTTTATATGCAGTTTTTTATTTAAAAATTACCATGAAATATGTATATTTTTACCATTCTTAGTAATGAAACGTAAACATGTTCATTGGACACAGAACTTACATGAGTTTTGCAAATGAGAAACTTGCAGACAGGACATTGACAGATTTTCATATCCCACCTCACAGCAGCAGAGAGAGATAAATCACTGCATTGTCCTGGATATTTCTAATATTAAAAAGCAGACAGAGCAATAATTTCAAAGCCTGGAGCAACTTTGCCTTTTTCAGCACATGAGATATTCTCCCTCTCATAAGACTTTCACCATACTTTCTGTAACGTAGTTAAAGTTTCCCCATTGGGACAGTACAAGCCTGGATTAGCATTTGAGCTAAGATCTAGATTCCTACATTAGGCATGTTTCAATCCAAAGGATTTGCTGCTACACCAACCCCTTTTTAAAAATTTTCTTTCTTTATGACTGATTCTAGGAAGTTAACTTGAAAAAAACACAACCAAACAAAAACTGACAGGTGGAACATATTCTCGAATGTAAATTTAATTTCATTTCCCTACAATCCCAGCTAGAGCAGCTCTGAGAGTGAGCATCTGATGGGAACAATAAGAAGCTGTATAGTAATGCATATTCCTCAGTCTATAAAGGGACAGAGAAATTGGAAATGTGCACTCTTTAAAGGTAAAATCCACAGAGGGAAGCATTACCATTTACATTACTGAGGTGCCCTTTAGTTGAGATCCAAATTTATCTTACTGAATCACCATCTTTAGGCAATCTATTCTCTCTGCAGGTTGGAAAATGCTTTTTTGTACACCCAATATAGTGTTGTTTAGTTATTGATATTCACAACAATGTCAAAAAGGGATGGCACTGTTATTATTTCACACAGTTTTAGTCTTCTTCCTGTCAAAGTTGGAGTCACACTGGAAAAACTGAGATGGCACCTGGGTGTGGTTTGCTTTACTCAGTATCCAAATGCCAAATAATAAACTTTGTTTGATATCAACTTTAGGGAGCTCAACTCAGCCCAACCAGCTCTTGTAAAAGGTTATTGGAGCCTCATATTGACACAATATAATCAAATATATTTCCTTCCAGATAAACATAACACTAATAAAAACTAGCAACTATCAGTGGTACAACATAGTCCCCTAAATGTGGATCAGTATTTCAGTGCTACAGTGTCTTTGGGTTTGCCTCTGAGCTGATAATGTGAAAGAGCTCTTCCCAGAGTTCCTGTCAAGTGGCTGCCCATCCACTGCATCCATTCATCTTTTGCTACAGCTTTGCCCAGGTGTGCCTACACATAATTTGTCTGAGTGAATGGTGCCTGCTCTTGAAAAATCAGATAAAATGAGTTTATCCAGTGAGGACTTCCCAGCTGAAATATAAAGTCATTAATTTAGTCACCACATTAGATGATGTTTCGCACTCTCTGAAATCAAGTTTCTTACCATTTTCTGTCACAAATGTATTTAATTTAGTAACCTGGATGCTCTACCAAGTTGACAATGCCAATGCATCATTCATGCTCCATGAGCTTCACTTGGGACTGCTTTCTCTCCCCAGCTTGGCAAAGTCTATTTGTTTCACTAACTGCCTTTCTAGTTGCTTCATTAAGTGACTTTCAGATCTCAGCATGGACCTAATTCTCCACCCTGCAAACTGGCCTGAGGTCAAGAAGCTGATCACTCTTCTGTGTGTTCAAGCATTTTGTCTCTAAAGTTCTATCACAAAGAGATTTCCACTTTCTGTTATTAAAAGCAGCAAGGATATCTGGAGGTTGGCTCCCATCAGCTGATGGGAAATTACCAGGTCCAGTGTCACAGATCTGAGTGATGGCTGCAAGAATTGGAGCCCTTTCATGCAACTGTTAAAACACTGTTAAAACAAAACAAGATATTTCCTTATCCTTCCCCACCCTGAAAATAACAGCCTTGCTCAGGAGGAAGCTTCCTTGTGCTTGAGACACAGGAGACAAAATCTTGCAATCCCGTTCATTCTTTTATCTCTCTATGACTTGAATACATTTAAATCCCAAGCAATTAGAATGAAGAAGAGCAGGAAGGAAAAACTGTGACTGGAAAATTATCAAGCACCACCACCATCTCTTAAATTCTGTCTCAGAAATGGCTTCTTATCGTCTCCACAGCTGCTGCTCTTCTCCAGACCTTGCTGGGAAAAATCATGTAGTAGCAGAAAGGTAACAAAAGCCTTGCAACACAAGATTGGAACAAAGAGACATGGAATTACTCAGACAGTTTTCGTTATTCAAATACTTAAGATTGAAATACCGAAAGAAAAATTCTATATACCCCAGAGAAAATACAGGTAGTGAGATAGAAGATGACAATTTAACAAGAGCAAGGATAGAGTGTTCTGTGGAACAATCAAGGAAGGCCAGAACTTCCCTATTCCTTTGGCTCCTGCCTGACTGGCAGACTTGTGAGAGTGAGGA
The DNA here is from genome assembly GCA_025920805.1 of Petroica traversi. Taxonomy (NCBI): domain Eukaryota; kingdom Metazoa; phylum Chordata; class Aves; order Passeriformes; family Petroicidae; genus Petroica; species Petroica traversi. Next base: position 102,171 of record JAHLSL010000102.1, on the reverse strand, counting down.
AAGGATGTTGCATCACTCTTAGGCTGCTCAATGATTATCATTCACCTCAAATAATATCCAGGGTTGTATAGTGGTGGCATATAAGTGCCAGAGACTATGAAAACCTGAATGTCCCCTTCGACATTTGGCATTGTTCACAATTGGTTCCTTGAGTCATGCCTTTCATATTTGTCATTCAGTAGTGAAGGGCTTGAACAGCAAATCTCTTTAACATTCCTTCCCTTGGTTTTCCTCAAAAGGCCCTTTGCTATCTCATACACACCCTGGTTTTCTTGCCTATGGACAGACTGTGAAACATAATTTTCATTCCAGACAAACTGCTGGTATTTTATAATTTTTTTAAAAATAATGTCTTGGAAAGCTGACATATTTTGTTTTAACATTTTTTACTGAAATGAACAATGTTGATGTTCCCAAATTAGCATGTTTGTCTTGCTGAACTGAGTTGAAGTTTTATTTGAAGTCAATTCAAAAGGAGCATACCTCTGCCAGTGGTGCTGCAGGCTCCTGGCTTGCCACTCACTTTGGGATGAAGCTGCAGTGACCTAGGGGAAGTTCAGGGTGGGATAAAGGAGTTTGGCCTGTAATGGAGCATGAGAAACAAGTCATGTGAATTCTGACCTAATAGGATTTGAAGGGTTCAAGTAGAACATATTTCTGAATAGATGATTATGTCCTGCAGCCATTCTGTCTGGGAGAAGGGATGTAGAGGCATGACAGAGGCACAGGAACAGGACATTCCTACCCAGAGAGGAGCAGTGCTGAGTCTCTAACGCTGAAATTTGTTTCAGCAGGTCAGTATGTGTTTTGTTCCAAAAAACAACCCACAGCAAACTTTAAGGAAGACATATCAAGTTCATGGTGGGCAAGGAAAAAAGAAAAGCACCAACCCTGAGCCTGTTTTTCACTGCCTGTTTTTAGGTCTGAGGGGAAAAGAAAAAAATTTGCAGGCAACAGAAGAGCTGCCTGCTTCTCCCAGGTCTTTCTCCTCCAGCTCCTGAACAAATTGACTCAACACACTCAGGCACTGGGTAGGGTACTGAAATATTAACTCCCTCTTTCTCTCTCTCCTACTCCCTAAAATAATTCCTTCTCACTCGATGTAGTTAACTCTTTTTCCAAGGAAAATTATTCTTTATTGAGGCTAAAGGAGGGGAAAAGTGGAATAAACTGTTAATGTGAGTAGAGGGCTTGGGGGATGTAGCAGCTCACTCTCTTGAATACTGATGCTATTGTGAAGTTCCCTATTTTCTGTGACAAGTCTACTCAGGGTGTATGATTTTGGTTAATAACTTGTCCAAAACAATGTCCAAGACCCAATATCCTATGAAATATTATATATTTCTCCCATTCCAAATGGAAAAACAGCATCTGAAATTTCTTGTAGACATTTTCATGCCGTTAACACAATGCAAGTTTTTAAATTTTGAAAACCAGGTAGCCAGAGATTTCACACAGTGAAGTTTCTTTCTTGACCACAACACCTAGGACTTCTAAGGTACTTAGCACCCAGTCCAAAAGTTTACTTATGATGATACATCACAAATTTTGCTCATGGACTAGTACAGAGCAGTAACCCAGAAATAAACAGCTCCTGTGGGTGCTTAGTAGCAGAAACTAAAAGTAATTTCAAATCTATATTTGCTTAAAGTAGAGGACACTGCAGGAAAAGATTTCCAATTTTGTCCCCAAACTGTGCATGGATGATTGTTAAAAACATTGGATTCCAGGACCTCCATGTGCAGATTGTAACTACTTTGTCAGTAATCCTGAAATGTGTCAAGTGCATCAACTTGGATGGGAAATAAAGGATAACTGATGGCACACTTTTCTCCAAAAAAAAAAAAAAAATCCCACTTCACAAATCCAAGAAAGAATAAAAAAACTAACAAAAGACCCCTGAAGCCCCCCCCCCCATAACAACAACAACTACAAAAAAAAAAACAATAAGGAAATAGCTTCAAATTTTCTAAACATCTTTTGATGAGAAACACACTTGCCTTTGCTCTCCCTGGGCAGAGCACAGAGTTCAGAGCATTCACCTCACTGAACACCAGAAATTCTTTGTCCTTTACCTACAAGATGAAGTGGACATCAAGCTGAAAAAGGGCACAGTTCCCAAAATCAAGAATCACACAGTGAAGTTCAAGCCTGTGGGAAGCCCACCTTGTCATGGCACGGACACAGGTCCTCTGAGGACTTGGAGAAGAAGCAATGAGGGGAGAACAAGAAGTTGAGAGAGAAGGAAAAATTCTCCAAGGCAACAAGTCAGGGTAAATCAACTAATTCTGAGCGAAATAAAGCACCTGACTTCCTCAGGGTATGAAAATTCCTTGTGTTACTGACAGAGCAGAAAGCATTCCATGTTTTAGAATGCACTGTTCATAAGAAAACTGTGCCATCTTGTGGGAAAATGTGGAAAATATCAAACCATAACTCCACATACATTATACAAAATCAAGGGCAGGTGCCTCCATGATCAGATATTTGAGGGAGTGTTCAGGAGGTCACTGTGCAAAGCGAAGTCCCCAGCCTGAGTCCTGAAGTATGAAAACCTTCAAAAAACATTATTATGTGGGCTTTGTATTTCTAAGAGTGAGAAGAAAAATCAACCAGGTGATTTATTACTGAAAAGTGCCAGTTTGGCAGATTTTTCCCAGCCAGCTGTGAACTTCCACAGTGGACTAATTCTTACCCAAAATAAATCAGCATAGCCCAGCTAACTCATACTATCCTAATATGGAACCTTTTAAGGAAAAGAATATGCAGGTTGATCAGAAGAGACATAAATGAAAATTAAGGGAAAAGAAGACCTTCAGAACTGGCAGAAGAAAAGTTGTATCATCAGAGGATCAGTCTGTGATTCTTGGCAAAGAGCAGGCCCACGAGACTTCATATTCAAGATAGTCTTGTTATATTAGCAGTAAAAAATGCAACCCAGATAATGGCAACAAATGGCTTGGTCAGAGTTCAAATGCTCTACAGCAAATCCTTGGATTATTTATATCGTTTGGAACAGTGATGCTTTTCAAACAGACACTTGGACATGAATATTACTGGGCTGCTGTTGCTCAGGAATCCTGCTGCAAGAGGCATTGTGAGGCAGAAAAATGGGAGAAAAGGGACTTGAATCTGTGAGGCCAGGGCAGAGAGACAGAGAAGAAAGGTGGGGAAAGCTGCCCACTGCCTTAGAAAAGAACAGGTAACACAGATCTGTGGCAGAAGAGGGCTGTGCTGGCTCCTTTCCCTCTCCAGTGCTTGGAGTGCTTTCTCACTGCTCAAGCCTGGCCCTGATGTTGTGGAAGGAGCTCAAAGCCACCTCTTAGCCCCTCTACTGGCAGCTGCTTCCATAATTGCAGCGCACTGCTTCTAAAGGATGAGGTTAATGAGCTCTCTACAGCCCAAACTGCTCAAGCTGATAAGGCTTCACAGCTGGGCTTACCTTTTGACAGGAAAAAACGTCAGATGTGTCTTATTAGCTGCACTGCTTTCCCACAGCCTTTTAAACATGGCTAAATAGGGAGGAAAACTCTTGAATGCGAAAGAGGAAAGCAAACCAGAGCACAGGTCAGGAGAAGATGCATTGCCATAAAATCATGTTTGGGACACACATGCTTTAAATATAAAAACAACTGAGGGATGCTAGACAGTGGAAGGAAAAAGGATATTAAAAAAGTAAAAATATAAAACTCGGAAGTCTTAATAAGCAACAAAAAAAAGGAAGTCTGAAAACATGGTTTTTGCTGCTTGGAAAACTTCCCTTTTTTTTAATAGTCCTTTGAGATATAAGGGAGGGTTCAATGGCAGGGAGAAAATTTTTAATCTGGTTTGTTGTTTTTACATTTAGAAGAAGGACAGTACAAAATAAGGAGAAGGTCAAGCATCAAAACAAAAAAAAATGTTCATGTGATATGTCCAGAATGTTGACAGAACCTATTTTAAGTGAGAGTATGTTCAGGGAGTAGGGCAAGACTCAAAACACTGAACAAAGTTGATGAACTTTAAGCTTTAACCTAAGATGGAGATTCAGTGCATTCTGTTCCATGGAAGTCAGTATAGAGAGAGGGTCTCCAGAGAGGAAAGTTAAGGATTTCTGTTCAATGTTGGAAGTCTGGCAGACTGAATCAGGACTTTGTTGTGCCTATATTGACACTGGGGATGTTTGGTTCAGGACACCAGAATTATATGTGTTGGTTTTGGCTGGGATAAAAGTTAATGTTCTTCACAGTAGCTGGTATGGGGCTGTGTTTTGGCCTTGTGCTGGAAAGAGTCTTGATAACTCTGGGATGTTTCAGTTATTGTTGAGCAGAATTTACACAGAGTAAAGACCTTTCTGCCACTCTCATCACCCCACCAGCAACTGGGTTGGGAGTGCACAAGGAGCTGGGAGGGAATACAGTGGGGACAGCTGACCCCAACTGGCCAAAGGGATAACCCAGACCAAATGTTGTCATGCTGAGTGTCTAAACTAGGGGGAAGCAGAAAGAAGGGGAGGGTCATTCAATTCTACTCTTCCAATTCTCACCCCCAGCCCATGTTGGGGGAATGAGCGAGCAGCTCCGTGGGACTCAGTGGCTGGCTGGAGTTAAACCATGACATTGTGTCTGGTACAAAGTAAACCTGCACATGGTATGGCTGTGCACTCAGCAAGGTATTCTTCACCCTATGGATCTGTCCTGGTTGTGCCAAACTGTTGCTGATGTGTTTGCTGAGGCAGCACTCCACAAAGGGAGCCTGGGAGTAATATTGTCCCCAGGTTGACTCAGGCAGGAGCAGCTCTGTAGCTTTTGGGATTTTTTGCAGAGCATCTCCTTTGCCTGGGGTTGCTAGGAAGGGAAGAGAATGACAAAAATCAATCACACTGTCCTCTCAATTTGATCAAAGCTGTTGTCCAACATCCTGCCTTGTGGCATGCAGGATTACCCACTGGCATGCAGAAAAAGCAGGGCCAGCCTTGGCAACAAGGCTCTTGGCACCTGCAGCCTTTATACTCGGGAAACCACGAAGGCTGCTGGTTTTGCTGGTGCAGGAGGATGCCAGCCTGTACCAGCATCAACTTCTTTATAGCAAAGTGCAGCAGGGATTTGTTAAAGCAGACAGAATGGAAAATGAGCCCCAGAGTTGGGATCTGGCCCTGATACTGAGATGAAGGAGAGCGAGACAGAGAGAGAATTTAGCAGGGAGTCAGCTTCAGCACCATGCTGCAGAAGGCTTTTTTTGCATGTGAAGATGGATTATGCAAACCTATCCTGAACACATCATGCACTGGGGAGCTTCACTTAGGAAGGCTCAGGCTTTTAGCTTTATTAATTGGGGCTTCCTCTGATGACAGCATCAACTCTGCTGGAGGAAATAGGAATGTATTTGAATAAAGACCTAATCAGGCCAGTAGCAACTACATATTCTCACTGCTGAATGGCCTCTTTGTCAATTCAGCACAGATGTTTGATTGTATCCTGGTTGCTTGGCTTCCTTTTTATGCACAGCCTAACTAGAGTGATTAGAAAAGATTGCAATAACATTCTTCCATATTTGCCTTAATTTCCTCCCTGTTGGTTTTAGCTTTCCCAAAAATATAACTACACGTGAGTTTTGACTAAGAAACCTTTTTAGTTCCTGTAGTCTCTGACTAAAACAGGACATTGTGATCATTCACTGAGTTTGTGGAGCCCATGACAAATGCTGGGGAACAGACAGAAAGGCCTTTGGAGAAAAAAGAATATTTACAGGTTGAGAACTCACAGTTCATCCCTTGGCACGAGCTGCCATGGGCCACTGGTTGATGTTCACTGGCTACATGATGTACCTCTCGTTCTTTGTTTCTCCTGGCAATAGACATTCTACTGGCCCCTTTCCCAGTCCAAGCTATTCAACCTGAGGCAGCGCCAAACCACTAAATTTGATCCAATTTTAATCTCCCAAAGCTTGGATAGGGTTTTAGTCCCATATCTTGCTATAAGGTTGCTTCTCATAATAAAATCACTCCTTTCAAATATTCAGAATATACAAATTATTGCTGTCAAATCCACATATTACATTACTTCAATTATTTTCCTTTAGTTTTTCAGTCGAACCCATGAAGAATTGACATGTAAGTCCACTGGTACTTGCCTCTTCTGACTTTCAGCTGGATTTATTGCTTCACTTCTTCCAGAGTCTTGGAAACTTCTAGTCATAGGATTTTTCACAGGCTCACTTCTAAGGCATACCATCTCTTCTCCTGCCCCATCTCTCCAGGAAAACTATTCTCTACTCTTCCTAGTGACAAGTTCTGCTTGAATATCAGGTTGTTTAAAAAACCCAACCAAACAAAACAAACAAAAAAAAAACTTTACTGCAGCTATTTTATATGGGAAAGACTGTTTTCCCCTTTGCACAGCCATGCACAGCACAGGGAAGACAATGAAGGTCCCAGAAAGTGGGTAAAGGTGTGTTACTATTCACCTTATCCAGTAACCCCCAGATGAAGGAAAGAAGTTATCATATGGTTTAAAACCAGTTCGTTGAGGCTTTAAATCCAAACTCCAAAACCCTGACTGGCAATTTTTCACAATTTTTACTGTCTTCCAGAAAGAAAAAGTAGGTAGCTTTAATTCAGCTCCTAGAAGTTTTCACCAGCCATAGCACATTGAAGAGAGCTTCTTCCTGTCCTGCACTGGTGATGGCATCAGTTTTCTGAAGATTAATCCACTTGGTGCTAGGCTGTGTTCTGGATGAATTGCACAGGTACTTTTCAATCTGAGTCCTCTGAACCACATTGTTTTTAAGAAGTAGACCACAGTATTTTTCTTGGCTGAAGTTTCCCAGACTGTCTTGAGAATTTAGTCTTGCCAGATATCGTTATCCTGATCAGTGAAACTTTTCACTGCACTTATTTCCCTCTGCAAAGCAAGCAAGCTCAGGCCGGTGTATTTCCAAAGACTGAATGTTATGCAGGATTTGTGCTGAAAAACCTGTGCTGGACTTATGTGTCATATTGACACTTCCATGATTCCACATCTCCACATTTATACCTTTGTGCTACGTAGTGCTGCTCTGTGCTGCATTCCAGACATCTGCAGACACCTTAGATTACAGTATTCCCTTAATGTTCTCCTATCAAGAGACCCTCTCCATACCAATTTTCTTGTCTGCTGATTAGACTTTTAAAAATCTGGATCCATGGTCCTTCCACATGCTGGTTCTTGGAGCCAAATTCATCTACATACGAGTAGAGGGAAGAAAAAAAGCTGCCCAGCAGTACTGCAATACCTCCCCTACAAGGCCCTAGGATGATTAAAGCTGGTGGTAGAGCATTCTCCCTCTTTGTCTCAACACTCAGTGAAAACAGATGCCCTCAAGTTTCACTTTTCTCTTTCCATGGCCTTTGATCCCATCACAAGCGATGATAAAAATCATTTTGTTTATAGAGAGATGACATTACATAGTCTCACCCTAAAGCAAGTCTCCTGAACTTTTAAGTGTCCCTCAGTGTTTTCACATGTGCAATCCCCCAGTTTCAGTTGCAATTCCAGTGCACAGTTCAGTCCACAGGATCAAAGACTGAGACAGTCACAAGTTGTGTGATAAATGAGAAAGAGCGTCAAAACTGTTTACACTACTTCAGGCTGAACTTCTTAAGTTATTTACATATATAAACATGCAGGGGAAGACAAAAAATAAGTTTTGAAAGACCTTCTCTTGTTTGGGAACAAGAACACAAGACTTTAAAGGTCAAAAACTGCAAAAGGATGTAGATGTGTAAACTGAAATTCTAGCAAGTACCAAACTTATGGCCTGAAAATCTGTTGCTGGTTTGAAGAAATTCCTACAGGGTTTTCCAGCAGGAATTTGTTAAGGTACATCCTGCACTGCAGGTTTAGTCAGTTTTCTTATGTAGGTGTGATTTTGCTTGGACTCACTGAACTAGCCCAGGTCTAGAGAAAGGTGGCAAACATTAGTCCCCCACTGAGTTAAAGGGGACAAAGTGAATTGACTGAGGAAAAAAAAATTTCCTGACTAATCCTTTGGGTTAATTTATAAAAGAATAACCATCTCATCAAATTTGCATTAGGACCTGTGTGAAAATATAAACCCTCAGTTAGAAGAGACAAGTGTCCTGTTCCTAACTCCAGGATTGATTCTTTTTCACAGATTAAAATCATGATTCCCGTCCTTTGGTATTTGGCTGAGTGAGCCAGAACAAGGTTTTTCTGCCTGTCTGAGAGGAAGGGCACACGGCATCACTCTGCCTGTGTCACTGTCCTGCCTGGGACATGATGGGACTTTGCATCCAGTCCCACAATAAATGCCCAGCTCATATGCAATAAAACTGACTCTTCCCAGAAGAGTTGTTCTTTGACAGGCATTCAATAAATCATCAATAAGTCCTCACTTTGAGGGTTTATTTAACAATCGTATTTTAATTAGGTTTACGATTAATTATTTATTGGTTTTCTATTTAGTTCCTGAGGAGCTGAATTTCTTTATTTTATCATGGCTTAGTGTCACTGAGCAACTGCTATTGTTGAAAATCTTATTAAAAGTATTTTCATATTTCTCTGCCTTTATTTATAACAATACTAAGTGGAGCAGTTAATAAGCCTATACCTACTTACTGCTAAGGGCTGCTTTTTATTGTGGTTTTTTGAACTGCAGCCAGGTTAGTAATTCACATTTAATATCCATTCTCTAGTGTCCTGATCTCAGCAGTTAGGGAGAGTGAGAAACACCTGCCTCAGAGAACTCAGGTCTTTCACATTATTTGCAGACCATCATGGACCTGACAATGTGCAGTTGTTGCAGTAAGGGGAAGCTTGGGGGGTTTGGGGTAAGAATGGAGCAAGGGCTTGTTATCAGTGAGCATTCACATTTACAAGGCAAGCTACTGAGAAATGTGGGTGGCTTGGGGATTTTTTGGTTTGTTTTTCAGAGGAAGCAGAAGTAAAGTTCAAATATTAATTTCCAGCCTAATCCGTGCCTGGCAGAGAGGTTTCAGGCTCCCTGCCTGGTTTATTGTCTGGCCCTAAGAAACCTTACTGTCACTGCTATTCCTTGGAAAAGGGAGGAGAGTCACCCTATGTGCTTCCCTGGCAGGGTGGAGCTGCTGTTCTGAGTAGTAGCTGGCACAAAGTGTGGTACCTTCAGAACGAGGAACCCTTGAGACAGCAATCCTCAGAGGTTCACATTAAATCCTGTTCACGCTGCTTCTTGAGGAGCAGAGTGAGCTCCGATCCCTCTCTTGCTGCACTTCAGATCAGTCCTTTTGTGCTGCAAGTGGGAGTGATGTTTTAGTGATCATGTGAAGTCCCAACAGAGGGAAGGGAAAATGTGACAAAGAATAATCCTCTGCTAAGGAGCTTGTGATTTAAATACAAGCCCATTGTTTCAGGATTTAACAAGATTAGTGCCATGTAGCCTGGACACTGGGCAGGCTAACTCTGGCCTGCCTGGCCACCCTTCCCAGCCATCACCTTGCTTACATGACCTTGTGTGGAGGGGAGGCACCACAGTTGTTTTTTGCTCTCTGACAGGTCTGTGCATTGCAGTCCTTTTACTATCAAAATTATCTCAGCAGGTCCAGCACAGGCTGAACAGTATATTTCCCTTCCCTCCAACAGCACTGAGATTTTCAGCAGGTAATTGACTCCTCCTCAGCTGATGGTCCAGACCTTGCAATTTGCTGCTTTTTGGAGAGCATAGCTCCTGCAGGGTACCTTTGGGTCACAACAGATCACTGCATAAACTGTGCCCTCCTCGCCCTCTCAACAAGATTCTCCAGCTTCAGGGCTTTTTGACCACTGATCTGAGTACTGGCAGAGCAAGTTTCTCGCTGGAGTTTGGTACCTGAAAATAGACCATCATCCTCCAATTATCCACACCCTGATTCAGCCAAGTTGCTTCCAGGGAACTTCTCCATAGCACCACATTTTCCCAGTTTGTTACTTTCTCATCCCCCATTAAGGTACATTCTCACTTCTCTCTTTCAGTCTTTTATAACTTTATCAACCAAAACTGATGCACAGTATTAAAAAATTGTCACATGGGTTATTACATGTTTATCAAGATAAAAGTGGATATATTTTCTAAATAAAACATATCACTTTGTTGACTACCTCTATTATCCTGTTTAGAGAGTGGCCATGCTTAAGTAAGAGTTTCTGGCACTCATGGTATCCTAGAAACTATTCTTATCTAAAATATCAAGTACCATGTCCATATGAAGCTTAGAAGTATTCTTTTCTGATATGAAAGGAAAAATATTTCCAGCATTTTTTTTATCCAGAAACTGGGCTTTTAGGGTTTGTTTACTCTGTAACAGGTGGAGTCAGTGCTCTGTAGTTACCTGCCCATGAAATTATTTCGTTTGAGTTGGGGTGATCATCCAGGAAAATGCAGCAAGCAAAGTAATAGTGCTGCAATTAAAAGAGTGATTGGGTTCATTGCTTTATGAGGTTTTATAACTTAATTACCAGCATGTATATCAGCAGTGTTTCAATCTTCTAGGTGAACCTGCTTTAACAAGAGGGTTGGACTAGATGATCTCCAGATGTTTCTTCAACCCCAACTATTAATGTTTCTGCTACAGCAATATAGCAATTTATGGAACAATTAATTCAGTGAATTATTTCTCTATGTATAAAACAAATTACTAAGTACTTCAGTTCTTCCATGCACAAAATAGAGATGTTATATTTGGTTTCATGTAAAAGATTTATGTTGGACTTACCAGTATAAAAGTCCAAAGGTAATTGGAGAGTAGCATTGTGTATATGTTTGGATAGTTACTTGAAATCAAGGACCTGTAAAGAACACGTTTATTTCCAGCTTTATACCACCCTCATTTTCAGGGCTGTCTGAAGAGGACAAGTACAACAATAAATATTTTGATAGCCAATTCAAGATCACAAGAAGTGCCCAATATTATTATTGCAATGGTTCTTACAGATGCTTAAAAGCACATAGCAGATATGAACATCTTCTTTCATTTCATTGCTTCATTTACTGAAGCAAGAGTTTTATGAGAATTTGGTCTTGTTGTCATTGACCTTTCCTCCCGAAAACATTTACTGCCATATTCACCATCACTATTTCTTCCAATGGCATCTGTGTTTAAGCAAAAACAAATCATTTATTTATTCTCTTTATAGCCTAATCTTTTTCTCCCCCGTTATTAATTTGACTTAATAAAAGGCTTTTAAAAATGATCAGTAAACCATGCCTGTGAAATGTACCATCTGGGAGCAGAAACAGACCCAGAATGCAGATGAGTCTTAAAAGAGAAGTATTTTACAAAACAAAGCAGCCAAAAAAAGGAGATTTTAATTTTATTTTTTTTTATTTTGCTCTACCACATCAAATATGGTTTCCACTACATGACAGAGAACAGGGAGAACTAGCGAAGACACTAAACTTGTGAAAGACAAATAGCTTTTAATACTTTGTAATTTATGCTTGGGGTTACAATGCAGGAAATACTTAAGCCTGTTGTGATTCAAGGTTCATATGAAACCAAGCAAGTCCTCTGATTAAAAAGGAAATAAATCACTTCAATCTCAGGTTATCAGCTGTGTCAGTGATGGGAACATTCTCTTCTTGTTTCTGCATTTATGATGTTTCTTTTCCATTGCTATAAAGAGATGTTCAGCTATCAACATGAGAGTATGTATAAGGCAACAAAAATAATCTTGGAACACAGAAGGATTATAGGGAAAAAATGGCCTTGCAGGAAACTGGCTATAATATCCCAGATTTCCATCCAATTCTTCAGCATCTGAGACACCCCCTAGGAGGGTCCACACTTAATGCATTATCATAACCTAGCTCTATTACAGTCTGCGAGCTCTGAAAATGCTTTTCACCCCTGTGTTCATCAATTGCTGAACTGATATTGCTAAAATGCAGCCATCCCTGACATTAACCACCAAGGCCATTTTGTGCTATAAAATAGCATATCTGCTGAGTGGTTGGAAAGGATAGTGAAGACTTGCTGTCATGGAATAGTTCCACACAATGCAGTTAGCCTAGGAATGACTGCAACTAAAAGCAACTGATTCATCCTGTTGAAAATTATTAAATTCTTTCGTGCTTGCTATTGGTCCTAAGAATGCTGTCATGCACTGTCATGAGGATAGTGTCTTTAAATAGCTCATGACATTTCCTGTGTTGGGCTATTTCCAGAATCCATGCTTCCCATATTTCAGAAGGATCCTTCTCAGAAACAGAGATGTGATTCATTATCCATTTGAGTTGTATAATGATAAAAGGGCATTTCCCAAGCAGGGAGTATTTATTAAGGAAATGTGTTTGTTCATTTTGTCCTCATGCAATTCCTCTGTAATACAACAGTGTATTTGTACAATCAAAATCTTTACCAGCTACATCAACAATTAAAAAGTTAAAAAAAGAAAAAAAAAAGAAAAAAAAGAAAAAAAGATGTATAACCTGACAGTTTAGACACTCTGAGTTGGGTCCCTTCACACCATTCTATGAGATCACAGAATCACAGAAAAATTCAGTCCAGAAGGGACTCTGGGAGATCATCTGGTCTATTCTCTTTCTCAAAACAGGGATACTTTCAAAGTTAAGTCTAAGGAATGTAGGAAGCATTAAACATCTCAGGTATAACGACTGGAGCTGGAACTAAGAAACATCTGCTGTTGTAGATCTCATAAAAAGGAAAACCAAAAAGCATCCTGGAAGGAAAGTGAAGTTATTTAGTGGTTTGAAAGGAGTCACTCAGCCCCGAGGTGAGCCATTTGATTCAAACCAAGATTGTCCCCAGAATGTCAGACAAGCTGTTCCATGTGGGCCTCTGGATCCTGACACAAATTCCCTGACTATTAAACCAAAGAACGTAACAATTCCTAAATTTCAAAATTTCTCTTCACCCCCTTCTTTGGCCCATAAGTGATGTTTCCTATAGTGGAACTGTGTCAGGCTGCCAGTGTTCACCCAGAAGAATGAACTAACAATGGAAAGTCTTATAAGAGGCTGGGTCTCCAGCCCAGCATGACAAAAGCTCTTCTCATCAATACAATGCCCCTTTTTCCTAGCTCAAAAGTAAACCATACACAGGTGGGCTTACTGCTCCTTATAAAGGTATTTGGAGCCTTGAAGTCAGTAGTAACACAGCCTCACCATGATTCTTATACAGATATGAGGCATCTTGAGGCATAAAAAACTAAATTACTAGCCCTGCTTTCCCTGAAATACATGATCAATTATCTGTCTGCTTCAATGGTGTTAGTAATTTCAAAGCAGTAAGTAAAAAGAAAACGTAGGCTCTTTGTGTAAGCTCAATTATAAAATGAGTTAATGAACCTGAGAGATCAAACATAACACTTTTACAAATGAACATAGAAAGCAGAAAGGCACCAAGTCTAATTCTTGCTGCCATTTCTCTGCTGAACCATTTCTGGGCTTAACTTGCCTGTGTTTGAGTCAGCAATCAAAGCAAACATTAAAACACCTGAGAGCTAAATTATCTAATAAATCAACACAAATTCAGCCTTTTGCTCACCTGCAGGAGCTTGTCTTTAACAAACCCATTACAGCTTCTTCCTGGAACAGTCCTAGGAGTTTTCATTTAGAGATTTTTTTGCTAGAAACCCTTGACAACCCTGGGTTAAAGATAATGGGCAAAAAGTGAGAATGCTATTTTTTTTTTATCCTTTTATTCTTTTCTGTGTGGCTTCAGATTAAAATACTGATGTCTTGATAATGAGACACTATTTTATGAGATAACTTAATCTTAGCTGCACCTTCTGAACATGCAGCCACTGTGGTTAGGGCCTGGTGTGCTCTTTGCACAGGCATAAAAACAAAGCTGGTGTGAGGTATTATACAAATGCAGTGGCAGAGCCAGAGGCACAGAGTATGAATTCCTGTGAACTTAGCAGGTTTTGGGGTGCTAAGTACATTCTTTCACCCTACTGCTGTGAAGGGTACCTTACCTGTTCCCATTTGCTCACAGAACTCTGTGAGCTCTGAGACGGTGATCTGTTTACCTTTTCATTTCAATTTGACACCCATAGGGCTCACATCACATTTAAGATGTGATTTTCGTATTTTTTTCAGAAAGGTTGAAAGCCTTTTCATGGTGATACATTTGCCATGAATGAGTTTTGAGATAGATTACACGTTTCTGTTATCTTCAGAATCATAGAATTACAGGATGGTTTGGTTTAGAAAGGACCTTAAATATCATTCAGTTCATACCATGGGAATGGACACCTGCCACCAGACCAGGTTTCTCAAGCCCCATTCAACTTGTCCTTCAGCACTTCCAGGGATGGGGCACCCACAGCTTCTCTGGGAAACCTGTTCCATTGTCTCTCACCACTCTCACAATGAAGAAATGCTTTAATGCTGTTTCATTTTGCCAAGAACTTCAGGTTACCTGGTGGATGTGTAGAGCAGCTGTAACAATGAGGACTATGAATTTTGGAATAAATTTAGAAAAGACTGGTCAAATTCACCATAAATTTTCATCATTAACCAAGATGGGACAGCTTCCTAGAGGTGTAAGTCAACTACATCATTAGATGCTCATTGGAGCAAACATGGAATTGATTGGATCCAAATTTCTGACTGCTGCTTTGCCATAGATCAGCCTGTGTGACTTTCACAGTTCATTTTGGTGTTTAATAGGATGGTTAAACTGCAAGCACAAAGATGGCTCCACCCAAAAATGCCATCTCCTGCCACTCAGGAGGTTGTCAGGATGTGTGGGAGCAGTAGGGAACACAGCACTGATGTGTGGTTGGGATGGCAGTGCTCACACATTGATATTTTGTTGCATGGCAGTGCAACAGGAGGGCATCCTAAAATATGGAATGTTCCAGAAATAAATATATGTGATCCAACTGCAAAGCACCATGAGACATTTGGAAATGCAATACTAGCCAATTAGTATTTAACATTATTTAAAGTTCAGTTTTTTTTTGTAATGACTTGGGCTTTTTTTAGATGATTATTATTTCCTTTTATTACAGAGAAGATTTAGGCTTCAAAGGCCTTAAAAATTGCATCTATATCCAAATCTACATTTTTATTTCTGTATTCATCCAGACACAAGGAATGTAAAGTAATTTCTTGTTTCCTTTAAATGTCTATAAAACAAATCATACGAATCTGCAAATTTAGCAGAAGAGATTTCTTTGTGGTTGAAATATCCAGCATATGAATCATGTTTCATGATACAGAAGATACATAGTACTAAGTGAATTCACATTTTAATTACAGTGGCTTTTATAAATACTTTTGAAAAAACTTTGTGTGTTGAAAAAGTATGTTTATGGTGGTGCTCAAAATAATAATTCAAAAAGCATTTCTAACTTTCTTTTTTTTCCTCATGGATTTAAACTCCTGCCTTTAACCTTTGAAATAGAAGAAATACAACTTGTTTCTCTTCTTTCAAGAAGAAGTTAGAAAAATCTTGGTACCAAAACTGAAACAAAGTTTAAGGAAATCTTAAAAGTTTGAAGCTTCCAGAAAGTGTGAAATGCAGCTTTCAAATTAAAGTGAACCTCAAAATTCGAAGCCCAACTTATTAATTCATTTTCATCAGTATTTGAAAAGTTAAATTAAAAATAACAATAGAAAATAAATAGAAGGATGAGATGTTCATTGCTTTTTTGGGGGGGGGAGATGATTGTAAAGCAGGTCTGACAGATCTGACGGATCTGACAGAGCAGAGATTTGACCAGACATAGCAGTGCTGTGCTCCAGGACTGCCAACCCCACCCTGGGCTGGTGGGGACAGGAGAGGCCACAGCCCCACGGCCCCTGGGCTGTCTCCAGGGCTACCGAGGATCAGTCCCATGTTCTGTGTCATTCCTTCACCCTCTTTTGGCAGCAGCCACCCATTTTAGTGAGGCACACAGCAGATATAATCCCAGCACAGTTCTTGCTCACTTCAGTTACAGTATTTTCTTTCCACCTCACAGGCTGAGATTTGTTTTACAAATTTTCCACTGTGTACATTAATGTCTTATTTCTCAATCCTTTCCAGTGGTTCTGCAAATACTAATCTGTACTCAACAGATATTTTCTTTTTTTTTTACTGTATGTAACCCTCACATAGTCACAAATATTGTTAGAAGGGCTTCTACCCTGTAGGCAGAATTGTAGACTTGCAATCAGTCATACACTGAAATTTCCTTTCAGGAAAAGAAAAGGAATTCCACGTAACTGTGGGACAAGACATCTTAAATACAAAAATAGCTCCAGGCCCAGGCTAATGGTCATAAAGCTGTAAAGAATATGACATCAATTTTCTCATGACAATTTAAACCAAATGCAACAAGCATGCAACAAACAACAGCATACCTTCCTAGCTAGAGCAGACACCAAATATGAATTGTGTCATTTTCTCACCACAAACAGCTTATTAAAAAAAATAATCTATGTAATGTTTCCTAGTAAAGAACAAACAGTTCATTTAAATAGGATCCATAACTCTCATGCCAAGTTTCAGAATCTGGAAAATTAATCTCTGTGTGGGTGGAAGTGTGCTTTTTTCCTTGACTAAACACAACTTTCCTCATTTTAAAAAAGGGCCCTCCTAACCACAGTGGCAATTCCTCCTGTGGTGTCCTAGAAACCACAGGAGCACATTCCATGTATTTCCTTTCCAGGTGTTTCTGAGGCTGCAGAGCACCTGTGCACAGAGAGCTTCTGTTCCTCCTGCACAGCCTGGTCCTGCCACTGCAGGGTTCCACCTCTCCTCCCACCGTTTTACAACCCAGTGGCAGTGATGCCTTAAAATTTTAGCCTTATATTTTCCAAATTCTGTGCTGCATTAGTGTATAACTCCAAACATCATATAGAGCATTAACTACTGTCTTCACACTTTGGTCAGACAAAACAGTTCCTCTGGGCCTGGATCCCAAGGACGCCCTACAGCCTGAGGCCTTGAAAAGTATAAACAAAAGTGAATTGGGGAGGAGTGAACTGGGGGAATGGGACTTCATTGCCTGAAGCTGTAACTCCAGAATTAACCTGGATATGTAAATAGAACAAACATATCCATCTGAAAAACCTCGTGACTATCATCCATCTTCGGTGTAGCCTCAGCAAGATTTTTGACAGCAAATAGTGAAGGCCTTTAATAAATAACCACATTATTCTCTTAACTTTGTCCAGCCTCTGTTCAAGGTAGCCACTCCAAGGCATCAGCATCAGCTGAGATGGGCCATGGAGTACCAGGACACTGCTGAACTTGGTTTTGCTTGGGAGTGTGCTCCAAGTGTCAGCACCATGTCTCTTACAGGGCATGGTCTATGGAGCTTTAAGGAATGATTAAAGGAAAATCATTCTGCCCTTTCTGGGGCCAGGAGTGGAACAGGAACTGTTGGGGAAGAGTCTGAGGGCCTGGAGATGTCCCTGTGCACTCACTTAGGCTGGTCTGTCCCCTCTGAGCAAGGAGACAGGATGCCAGCTGAATCCCAAGCAGATCTCAGGGAACAACATCCAGGTATGGAAATCTGCTAATCCATATCAGGCTTCTCCACATAGGATCTTGCTGAAGCTGTGCAGAGAAGATTCAGGCTGACACAGCCACAAGCTATATAAAACTCATTTTTCCTTTCCCTGCCACAGTGGTGATAACTAATTTTAAAAGTATGTGTTCTTTATGAGCCTGACTAATAGCCCTTAGGGCGGCTTTCTAATTACTGCAATAGCCTTGGGTGGGGTCTTGGACGTTTTAATTACCTTTTGTGCCAATGGGGTCAGCTGTTTCTCCTCAGGTGGTGTGTCCACATGGGAGAGAGAGAGACAACATGGGGAAGGTTTTGGCATGAATGTCTCTGCTCTCCTGGAATTCAGTAATTCCTCAGCAGACTAATTAACAAGCCACAGGCAATCACAGAGAGATGGTATTTATTCTAATTAGAAGTAAACTCAGAAGAGCATTTGGGCAAAGAGGGAGGCAGAGTAAACCACCACAGGTAAACTGTGAAGCCACAAACTTGGCTTGCAGTGCTTGGCTGCCAGCCCACTTCTGCTCCTGCCTTTCCCCCAGAGCTGGACACTAGGAGGAAGCAAGACTGGGTCACTGCTAGAGGAGACTGTAGGGCATGGAGGCAGAGAGAGGGAAGGACAACTGTTGGAGATAATGTAAATCCTCCCTAATTTGCAGCTTCTATAGATCACTGGGTTACAGATCTATACAGATCACAGTGATCTGAATGTCCTATCTCCATTCTGCCTGTCAAACACCAGACATAAAGCTCTGCCCCGTTCAGCTGTCCATGAAGACCTAACAGCTCTGTTGCAAATAATATTCTGTGACTAAAATAGGATTCCTGAAATATGTTTGGGCCCCTTGCCCAAGAGAGTGTTTCAGGACCAAGCCCTAGTTTATTAGGGAAACTTAGAATAACGTCAGTGCTATTATCTCCCTGGGACACATGCTTAAACCTAGTTATCTGCTCAGTTTATTTCTGCCTCCCCAGCAGGACAGGCACATCTCCAGAGGGAGGGGAGAATGGAATAAAAGAGGTTATTGTCACAGAGTCAGTAACCTGCAAAATCTGCAAAGCTGCCTTCATCTTTTCCCTTTGCTGTCCAATGTTTCAACAACTCAGCTCAGCTGCTGATTTTCCATTAAGCTTACTGTCAAAATAAAAATAAAATAGGAAGATAGTGGATGAAAGAGAGAAAGAGGGAAAAGAGAAGGGATCAGCCCTCTTCTTTTTATAATTTCATAAAGGATGTTGTTACATTTCTTTTCTTTTCCTGTTTCCCCAAATTTTTAACATTTACATTTTATCTCTCCTTGATACTTCCCAGAATCTGTTTTTGCTTCATCTGTCTCCTTCCCTTATTCTCCTGTTTTGACTAAAATGTGGCCCAAACATTAGATCCAGCTCTAAAAAGTACAGGGTCAATTTTATTTTCCCTCACTTCTACTGTCAACAGCCAGCATCATGTGAGGACACAGAGGGACCTGTTAGAAGTGAAATGCACACCATTTTGAAACACTGCACTCATCTGGACACGTTATTTTAATTTAATGATCAAGAAATTTTACAGGTCACAGAAGGAGGTTATCTAATACTGACCTTAATAGTGACATGGATCTACATTTAGAGATCATTGGGACCTAGAAGTGGTCACAAGAGGACTGCTATCTGAGCAATTTTTCCTCCTCTTATTTCAAGTCTTCTTTGGCTCCTTAACAACCTGCAAGCACACACTGCTTGTTGTCACTGTACTCAGGCCTACCTGTTCTCAGATAAAATTTGTCACATGTGTTTTCTGTACCCAACCAGCCTGGCACCCCTTTGTTAACATAAGGCACAAGATTTTACTTGGAGGGGCAGCTCCAGGCCAGTGAGGCCAAGCAGTTCCCAGTTGCACCAACCTGACCGCCAAACTGGCCAAGAGGGGCTCCAGAGTTGTAATGAGGCCACAGGAGTGAAAGAAGCCATGCTGGGAGCCTGTCCTCATCCCTGAAGATGAAGCACAGGCTTCTCCTGGTGTCCAGGAGGAATAGGGGTACTCGTGGCACGATAAGCACCTTGGTGAATGATCTTTTGTGGAAATAGCACACTGGAAATGCCCAGTGTCCTGAGGCTATAAAGCTCCAGTCAGGTTGTGACTAAATGCTCAGAGTATTGTGCTAAATAGGATTTTCTGTACTTTTTTCTCATCTCCATCCATGCTCTGCAGTTCAACTGAAACCTTTGCTTCTATTCTACAGTTGCACATGCAGGAGGTTACCTCTTCCACGTTTCTTCTCTTGTGCTTTTGATGCCTTTTTCCTGGTGTTATGAAAATGAAGCTAGACATGGTTAAGAGGGTTGGGGTCTTTACCTCAGTATTTTAATCAGGATCCCATTTGATGCGTCCACTTCACCCAGGTGACGCGTGGCAAAATTCACACCCTCCGTCAATTACATACACCAGTTACATACTTTACACATTAGCATATCTAACAAGAGGGTCCAATAATGGGGCTGGGGTGAGCTAACCTCTAGTTTACAGAATCTGTCCTGCTAGGAGACCTTGGGTTCCTGAGACAGTAGGAATGTTTGGTCTCCCTGGCTCTGCAGTTCTGGGGTGTTCAGTCTCAGGGCCTGCAGAACACTTACAAAACACTAAGCAAAGGGTTACAAGTATGCATGTTAATACTTGTGGATACAGAGAACTGTGTAAAAGGTATATAAAAGAAAAAAATCATTATGGCATCACTTTTTTCCTCTTTTTACTGCTGCCCCGCAGCATTACTCCAGTGGGAATATTCCATATCTCCCATTACACCTCTGCGTGCTCTTCTGACCACTGTGAGAGCTTTTCATTGTTGACAACCATCCCACCATGCCAGTGGTGCTGCACAGCTGCTCTCCCCTGAAGTGGGGACATTTTACAAACAGTGGGATGTGTCTGGTGGGGTTCTGCCCAACCCCCATCACACCCTCTTCTGAGTCTGTTGATGCTTTTGTGTTTCCAGCACTCTGAACAGTGGTACTGATGCACCGTCCTTGGTGCTGAGCACTTTAAGAGCCACATTATTAGAGATGTGAATTCTGCTTGCAGAAACCTTATATGTGAAGCTTGGTTGAAAGATAAGATGTCTCAGTGATGTGAACATAGATGTATGAGGGGGAGACAGACAGATAGGCATCTTGTTTTGCACTAGGCATTTTCATGTTTCTCTGAAGAGGATAGTTATAAAACCTGGGCCTGAACATAACTTGGGTCCAAGGGAAGACAAACTTCTTCATTTCTTGAACTGTTTGCATAATCCTTTTGAGCTTTGTAAGCTCTATTAAAAGTACTAAATGCAAGCCATTACTGATTTGGATTTTGGTGCCCAAACCTCACTTAATGAGGTATGTTAACCCTAGTTCTACTTATCATATCTCCTGTTACAGGAGCATAATTAATGCTGAGTGGAAACCAGGTTTCCTGCCCTGCAAAAGATTTTTCTTTGTCAAAAATGTTGAGACAAATCCAACACCTTTCAGAGAAAGAGATATTTGACTTCACTCCTTTCGTCAAAGTGGTTTCACTTTGTGTAAATACTCATTAAGAAGAAGAGTGAGAAAAATGCTCATTACATTTATAAAATGCTCATGGGATATAAAGGAGATGAATTGGGATCCATGTCTCCATTAATACTGATTTCCTTGAAGGAAATGGAGTGCTTACAATGGAGGAGCCTGAAGGATTCTCTCTGCATGTAGGCAGTTGACAGGTAAAGTTCCTGGCTCAAATGTGGGACTTGAATCCAAGTTTTCCATGTTCTATAGCAATTCACCAAAAGATGTCATTCATTCACTGAGGACTGAATGCATTCCTAAGTTAGACCAACAATTCCCTCTGGGGTTTAGAAACATTCCCTGCCAGAAATAGTACACAGATTTTCCCCAACTCAGAAAATTTTGGTTTCATCTAATTGAAATTTTCCAAGAAGAAACATATTAACCATTAGATTACAGAACCAACCTATGTTAACCTGCCACCTCTAGGTTTAACTGAATCTCATTGATTTTACTGTTTAGGAAAGGGAGATAGTATTTTTCCTTCTGCAGCATGGCTACTGTATTTGAAAACACTTTTCTTGTTTTGGAGGGAGGGAGGAAGGGAGGAAGGAAGGAAGGGAGGGAGGAAGGGAGGGAGGGTGTAGCGGTGGTTCAAGCTCAGAGAATGACATATCCCCTGAAGAATTTTGTGGGGCCTAGAAAGTGAGGCCCCTCTGAAGGTAGAGTTAAGTTTGGCCTTGGAAAGGGAGTCAAACTCCCCCTGCCTGCCCCTCAGTTAACAATAGTATCTTGTGTCTCACTCTTTCGTCCCTTCCTCCTTCCTGACTGCATCCTGACCTTCGACTCTTCTCCGTGTCCTCCCCTGTACCGTTATGAGATAAGTTGTAACCCTCAAAATAAAAGTCTGAATGTTGGGCTATTCCGGGTCTTTTGCCCCTGAGCCCAAGCAGAGCGGACCCTCGTGTCTTGTGTCTGATTTGGGGCTCCGGGCAAAGGAACACTCTCTCTCTCAGCAGCTCTCCGGTTTTTAGGACAGTGGCCACCATCCCAGGGAAGCCCGGCTCGCGGTGAGGGGAAAAGAAGTCCCTAGCTGAAGCTGACTTAACGAAAAGGAAGCTCTCAGAACAAGCCGCTGAGCCACCGGCCGTCCCTGTGGTCAGCTGTCCGGCCCTCGCCCCCGGCCGCAGGAGGGAGGGAGGGAGGGAGGGAGGGAGGGAGGAAGGAAGGAAGGAAGGAAGGAAGGAAGGAAGGAAGGAAGGAAGGAAGGAAGGAAGGAAGGAAGGAAGGAAGGAAGGAAGGGATTTCAGAAGGAAGGAAGGAATTTCGGAAGGAATTTCGGAAGGAAGGAATTTCGGAAGGAAAGAATGAATTTCGGAAGGAAGGAAGGAATTTCAGAAGGAAGGAAGGAAGGAAGGAAGGAAGGAAGGAAGGAAGGAAGGAAGGAAGGAAGGAAGGATGGAAGGAATTTCGGAAGGAAGGAAGGAATTTCAGAAGGAATTTCAGAAGGAATTTCAGAAAGAATTTCGGAAGGAATTTCGGAAGGAAGGAAGGAATTTCAGAAGGAAGGAAGGAAGGAAGGAAGGAAGGAAGGAAGGAAGGAAGGAAGGAAGGAAGGAAGGATGGAAGGAATTTCGGAAGGAAGGAAGGAATTTCAGAAGGAATTTCAGAAGGAATTTCAGAAAGAATTTCGGAAGGAATTTCGGAAGGAAGGAAGGAATTTCAGAAGGAAGGAAGGAAGGAAGGAAGGAAGGAAGGAAGGAAGGAAGGAAGGAAGGAAGGAAGGATGGAAGGAATTTCGGAAGGAAGGAAGGAATTTCAGAAGGAATTTCAGAAGGAATTTCAGAAAGAATTTCGGAAGGAATTTCGGAAGGAAGGAAGGAATTTCAGAAGGAAGGAAGGAAGGAAGGAAGGAAGGAAGGAAGGAAGGAAGGAAGGAAGGAAGGAAGGATGGAAGGAATTTCGGAAGGAAGGAAGGAATTTCAGAAGGAATTTCAGAAGGAATTTCAGAAAGAATTTCGGAAGGAATTTCGGAAGGAAGGAAGGAATTTCAGAAGGAAGGAAGGAAGGAAGGAAGGAAGGAAGGAAGGAAGGAAGGAAGGAAGGAAGGAAGGATGGAAGGAATTTCGGAAGGAAGGAAGGAATTTCAGAAGGAATTTCAGAAGGAATTTCAGAAAGAATTTCGGAAGGAATTTCGGAAGGAAGGAAGGAATTTCAGAAGGAAGGAAGGAAGGAAGGAAGGAAGGAAGGAAGGAAGGAAGGAAGGAAGGAAGGAAGGATGGAAGGAATTTCGGAAGGAAGGAAGGAATTTCAGAAGGAATTTCAGAAGGAATTTCAGAAAGAATTTCGGAAGGAATTTCGGAAGGAAGGAAGGAATTTCAGAAGGAAGGAAGGAAGGAAGGAAGGAAGGAAGGAAGGAAGGAAGGAAGGAAGGAAGGAAGGATGGAAGGAATTTCGGAAGGAAGGAAGGAATTTCAGAAGGAATTTCAGAAGGAATTTCAGAAAGAATTTCGGAAGGAATTTCGGAAGGAAGGAAGGAATTTCAGAAGGAAGGAAGGAAGGAAGGAAGGAAGGAAGGAAGGAAGGCAGGCCATGTCAGTTTTTGCTATTGTGTGTGCTAGAAAGAGTTGGGAAGAAAAGTAGTGGTTCAAGTCCCACTGAGCTAAAGTAACTTAGCAATAGGGAATTGTTCAGCTCACAGACAGGATGGAGGTCTCAGTGCTCAGTGGACCACTTGTTCACTGAAGGCTTGGTGCAAGTCAAGTTAGAGTGTTCTCCTGATGTCTTGGCACCTGATATAGCCCAGGATGCCAAGGAGCAGCTGACAAAACCTCTGATAAGTGACAGCCTTCAGAGAGGGAAGGCTGCTGTGGTGCAGTAGATTCAGCATTGTTGGGTTTCACAGTCATGAAAGACAACTTATCCCTCACTGAGGGAGCTGCTGTCAGGAGTGAGCTCTCTCCCTCTATATTATATGACTATACACATGCTTGCATGTATAGGTCTTCAAGGAAAAAAAAAAAAAAAAGGTGAGAGTTTCTTGGATTTTCCATTACATTTGCCCTCAAGCTTTTGTGCCAAGCAGAAGGAGAAAGCAAGAGCTCATCAGAGAGGAACCAGCCCACGCCCTTCTCAGCAACAAGAAAGGTATTTGGTTGAGTTGTCACCCTTGCACCATGACGTACACGATCAAGAAATCTTGGCAGATAATAAGAATGCTGTGCTATAAATTTGGGTGGTTTGTGGGTGCTAGTACAGAAGGGGTAGCCTGTTCTGGAAGGGATCAGAGAAATGGAGCAGGCGGCAGCAGCAAAAGCTCAATTTTCCCCCCTCCCTAGGCAACATGTCTGACACAATTGGCAGCTTGTTTCTCCTGCCCTGGGATGCGAGCTGCCTCTGAATGCCTCCCTTGTGCTAGGGCTCGTACTGAGCTCAATGTGGGCCTGGTGCCAATGATTACAATTCCCATTAGCTGGAATATACATTAACTTCAGAGGTTTCAGACCTCTCCAGCAAGGGAATTGCCTGCTGTATGCATCCATTATTTTTCTGGAAGAGAAAGAACTCTGTTTTGTGCTTGTTATTCACTCACTCAATCTGTTTGTTTTGGTTTATTCCGGGATTTTTTTAGGAAGCTGGCACTATTAGAAACAGTTTTATAAAGGCCCTTAGGCAATTTTGTCACCACAGTGCAGCATTTTATGCTGTCATGCAACGTGGCACTGGGCGGCTGCAGCTGCTGGGAATGAGGACATGCCTCAGCCACAGGCAGCTCCTGACCCTGCTGGGATGGCTGGGGTTTTGTATCTATCTCTGCCCCACCACCTGTGTGCACACAAGGTGAAAGGATGCCCTGTGAGCCCAGGGATCACAGCTGGGAAGAGTCTCCTGAAAGCTGCAGTGATTTAAAGCAGTTATGAGAGCTCTTTTAAAGCCAGGGGGTAACCTGTGCTTTCCATTCACCTTTGCTTCTTTATCCTTGATCAAATCTTCCATCCTGAACAGATTTTAGCTGTAAGCCTGAGTTGTTGAATCAATGTGCCCTCTGCTCTCCTGAAGCCTGAGATACAGTCTAGGGCTTTAATATGCTATTCATTTTACAGCTGTTTATCAAGAAAAATGCTGGTTCACAAGTCTGAAAAATGTGTTTTGAACAAAACTTCAACACTTAATGCATTCAGGTTATTGATTGTTACTTTAGTCTGTGCAGCCTAAGAGACTTAATTGGTTCTGACCTCCTTTTCGTCTCCAACCTGTATGTTATTTTCTGTGCTGTCAGTAAAACTGTGTCTCAACTCTTATCACTATGAATGATATAGTTGCTGTTTCACTAAAGGGAGCCAAAGAAAGTCCTGGAGAAGTGAGTAGCTATTATCTGCTATTGCTCTTGTGGGTCTTCACACCTTCCTACACCTGAAACAGGGGTCTTGATTTTTAATCTGAAGAACCTGGTCCCTTTTTTTCATCTCCTAAGGCTTCTAAACAAATATATTTGCTAAATATTGCTGTTGGTTATGTCAGCTGGGAATCCTTCAGGGTGTAACATGTTTGAATAAAATAAAGTGAAAATTCCTTTCTCCCTTCCTTCATCTTGGTGGCTCTTTGCAATCATAGGGACAGTATGGGGGTCTGATCAGATACCTAAAGATCAAACTCACCTTGTACTTCCCTTTGAGTTTATCTCAGGCCTTTTGCACAGGAGCCCAGCTCTGTCCAGGTCCTGTGTCTGTTGGCTCATGTCATGACCTCACCTGCATCAGGTACCCACTCCTAACCTCTTCTGTCATCCTCGGTGCATGATCAAATCTCATCCCTCTCCAGTCTGAGCCTTCATGCAAAGCATCTGCACTGCACGCCCCCTCCTAATACCAGCACCACATAATCCATCTTTTCTGCGTCTCTAATCTCTTACTTTTATAATTATTAGCCAGAGTCTTTGCCTCTCTCTTTACCCTAGAAAAAAATTATCCACAATTTTGATAGGCTGATGAATCTTATACTCTGAACTAAAATGCAAAATCTCTAGAAAGCTTTGGTCTAGCTATTCTTGGTAATGAGTGCAAATGAGTGTATGTTCAGCATTTGGTGTTTCACTCTGCTCCTGAGCTAGCACCAGTTATTCCTGTGTTTGTATTGTCAAGCTCTGTTTTTGTTTTGCTTTGGATTTAGCATTTCATAACATTTACTGGGGAGAGTTTTTTTCTTGCAGTTCTGAGGATTTAATCATGAAACTCCCCCTTTAAATGTTCACTGCTGTCATTACTGGCTTTGCAGGCTGAAAAGCAGGAAATGCTCTGCATAGCTGACCTTCCTTGATGATATTAGCAGTGATTTGTGACAGATATTTCTTGTCTGCTGCATTTCAGACCCCGTTTTACAGTAGCACTGCTAACAGCATTTTCTGTGGCTTAACTGTAAGTCATGGCCCTGATGTTTCCATTGGCATTGTGCCACTGGAGTTTGCACTGGTGGCCAACAGGTTGCAACAAAGCAGAACTGATGGGATCTTTGGAAAGTTTAATTATCCAAAAAGGTTATGCTGCATTAATCAGCAAGGTCTACAGGCTTATAGGCTGGTATCAGTCCTCAGAGAGTCTCTCAGGGAGGTGTAGCTGCAGTGATTCACATCAGCAGCTGCCCAAGCAACCACAAGGAAAGTTAACAGTCTGTATTTTATAAAGTACAGCAAGAGAAAGAAATCAGCCTCCCCTCAGTGACTTTCTGTGCTATCCCCTGCTGACTCCTTCTCCCATCTCCACGCTCCTTCCACTGCAGATTGCTGTGAGCAGTAGCACCTTGACTGATGCTTGAGGGACTGAACAAAAAAAAAGCCCTCACGAGGTGGCATCATTATTTTCTACATAGTCTAACACACATTTGACCAAAGCTGCATTACTGACCATTCATTTTTATGAAACCTTAGTTTAGGGAAGACCCTGGCTCACTGTTGCTGGGCTCAAACTGTGAACATCACTCTGAGCTGTATTCACAGCTCCAGTTTCATTTTCTGGGTTATCTGTACAGTGCCTGGGGAGAGAGACTGATTCCTGAGAATTTTTCACATAATCCAGGCTGAAACACAGAGACTAAGATAGTCAAGAGGAAATACCCAGAAAAAAGGGATGTATTAAATCTTGTGTCTCATTGGAGCTTAAAGCTAGTGGGAGTTATTTGTCTCTGTTCAGGTTTTCACTGCAAACATGAGTCCTCTCCCTATTTTTTTATCTAAAGCAAGAGAGAGATCTCTGCTTAGATACTTTACATACTCAAGTAAGAACCAAGAACCTGGATTCATATACCTCTTCTACTTGAGGCAACTTGAACTTTCATCTTTTATATGAGCTTGGTGAATAATGCAATATTGATGGAATATGTTCTGCTTCAAAAAAAAAAAATAAAGATAGCTAGGCAGTAAAACCTGAATCTTATGTGTGAGTACTGTGATGATGGCAAAAAGGACCATCTTCCTTTTCCTTCTCTCTGCCACAGCAAATATTCAATTAACTCCCAGTAAGAGATTCAGCAACAGAGTTGAAAACTCCATCCCAGAAGATCCTGTAACTCAGGTCTTAGGGTATCTCTTGTGGTGTGCATTCACATCTCCTCAGGCAGAGAATGGGCTGAGCCAGGACACTTTATAAAGCAGACAACTTCTCAAACTCAAAGTTACAGAGTAAAATATCTTCTCCATCTGCTTCCTGAATATGTGGAAAAAACTGAAATGTGCAACATTGGCCTTGAGGAGGGGCCTTTGCAGTCATATGTTTCTGTAAGTATTAAGAGAAGTCTCAACATTTTGTTTGGAATAGGAACTAGGATGTGAGCAGCTCTGTTTTCTAAGGTAGATACAGTGATACAAGCATTTAAGAAGCCTCACAGGGGAAATTCAGGTGCACAAAGAATTCAGATATCTGCAAAGCTGCATGTGCAGAATTTAAATTTCAGTTATTTAAATGTAAATCTGTAAGTATCAGCTCAACATCTAAGTGCTCCTGTGAATGTGAGCTCAGGCAGCTAGGTGAAGGCAGCAAGGGAGCTCTGGGGCACAAGGACAGCTAAAAGGAGCCTCAAAATCCCTTCCAGCTTCCAACTCATGGCTCTGTGTGGCCTTGTAAGGTTCATTGTAACTCTGGCTGCTCTGAGGCTTGGTGAGATTCTGACATCCAAATTTTTGCTGCAGGAAGCTGCAAGCTCAGCTGAGAGACCAGCAATAGCCATTATGGACTATGGGGTTCAAATGCCAGCAGTCTAGTTTCAAAAGATCTTTTCTTCTCCTAGGAGCTTGTGCATAGCCTTTGTTCTCCTTGTTAAGAGGGAGAAGCCACTTTCTCTTTTTGGTCGATGGCAGTGGTGCTGCGTGAGCTCCTGAAATGTCAGATCAGTCCCGTCTATTTTGGGCAGAGGAATGGATCTGCCCCCAGCTCTACCATCAGTTCATTCAGTGAGTGAGTCACTTTGTGTGGATGTCTCCATTTCTCCATCCCTGTGGTGGTCAGGGCTGTGTCACGCATATTGTTCCACCATGCTGGCAGCCTGGCAGCAGATCCTGCAATGTCTATGGCACAGGCAGGGCTCTGGCTGCAGGGCAGAGTTTCTTGCTCAGAGGAACTTTCCATGCACACGCTGTTTTCCTATAGGAACAGGGTAAAGCTGAAAAAATAAAAATCTTTGTTTGACAGATTTGCAAGAGGCACTCACAGTGATTGGGTGTCAGGGCAGACTGCAATATGCCTTGGGTTTGGGAGAAGCTCGTCAAAGCCAGAACTGGTATCCTGAGCTGGTATTCCCCAGTGAAACAGAAATTGTTTTCCTTGAATGACGCACAGGCTCCTGGTCACTCATTGCTTTGTTTCCCCTTTCCAATCACTTTTTAGATTATGTTATTTCACACCATGAGCTACTAAAAAAAGCACAATGGACACCCTGCTTGATAAACTCCAGAGCATCTCCTGGGAAATTAAAGATTTCTGTGTATCCAGCTGTGAAGTTGTCCTTCCACCATGACAGAATCTGTGATGGGAAGGAAGACAGCTTTGGAGTACTGCTACAATCCCTGCTCTCACTCTGTCTCCACTGCAAAATGTCATCTGGCAGCTTCATGCACTTCTTTCCACCCTGCCCTATTTCCAGGTTCCTCAAAAGAGCTGTGTGGGAATAGCAGTCACAGACAGCCACTGAGCATCAGAATGGGAGACTCAAATGGAAAAGTTGCTAGTTAGTATCTAGTCATTGGAGTTTCACAAGTGTCCATTTTCACCTCAAACAGCCTGCCAGAGGCAGCAGTCACACCTTTCCTGGGCCTGACATGTCTCACAGGTACTGAGAGCACTGGAGGACTTGCAGCTCCAACACCTACATTTTTGAGACTTGGTAAAACATAGATATTCACCTTAATATAACTGTGACACTTAAGTCTAGCACTGCACTGATTTAAGACCTGAATATTGACCAGCCAGCAGCCCTCAGCCTCCTGGCTTCACCAGCATGGCACCCTCTCCTTCTGGATGCATCTTCAGGATGAATTCTTCACTCTAAAGTTCCCCTGCTATATACTTCCAAAGCAATGTAAGCATGGTCAATATTTATAAATAGTGAGAATTTCTACCTTACTTCAGCACTCATTATAGTTGCAGTGATTCAAACCTCCAGCATAGACAGGAACTGCCTTGAGCTGAAATTGAGCAACTATCTAATAAAATATAGCCATGAGATGAATAGGAGTTATACAGTTGAAGTGCCTTGAGCATGCTTGGAAGATTTATTTCCTGGCTTCCTCTGGAGGGCTTTTTAATAGGAAGGATTTGACTCTGTGTGCATATATATATATACCCATATAAGAGAGAAAAAAAAATTAAAAGTTTTAAGGGGGGAAAGGGACATTTACATTTCTTGAGGAGATGCTACAGAGAAAGCTTCCTTTATTTTCCATGGACCTGTTATATTTACAGCTGCTGCATCCCCTGGAGTGGATTATTCAAAGTCTTAGAGACAAATTTCCCAAGCAGTTGTGGTACATGCAGAGAGACACTCAAAGCTGTAGTGCCTGAAGACTGCACTGTGGGTAGAGATTGTATTTAAGCTCACATGAGGAAGAGGCTGCTGGAGAGGATTCTTTAGCCAGACTCAGATTAAGGAGAAACAAATAACAATTAAAAAATATAACACATTATGCAACTTCAGGGCAACATCTCTGGGTTCTAAAAAAGGAGAGCTTAGTTTCATACTCTCATATCCCTTTGATCATATGCCTGAGTGACTACACATCTCTTCTGTCTCAGATGCAACTCCTCTTGTTGCTCCTAGGATTCTTGCTCCAGAGGATGGAAGTTGAGGGGAACTTAGGCAAGGAAATTCCTAGGACTCTTCTCAACCTTTCTAGGCTGGATATATAAAGCAGTGACAATTAACAGAGGAAGTGTCCCTTTGTTGCAACCAGAAGACAGAGGCATTCTTCAGATCTTTCTCTAGAACATAGTTATGGTTCTGGCTTAGGTGGGGATAGAGCCTGCCTGGCCTCTTTAATCCTCTCTTATCAGTTTTTATTTCCTTAAATGTAAGAAATTACATGATATAGCACCTCAGAAGTTTCCCCTCTCCAAATAACACTGTAAAGATGCTCCTTTGTCACCCCACAGGATTTTAACTTCTCTCATAATTTTCTTCTATTTCTCAAGTCCACAGTGTGCATCCCAAATAATGCTTCTGCCTTGTTTACATGACTTTGAGACATCTATTTCACAGACCCTGCTGACATTAAGATCATCGTTCTTGATGCACTTTATCTCAGAGTTGGCCAAGCTGGTGACTGAATCTACCTCCCTCATGAACAACTTATCCTGTCCTAAGTGACCTGAGCAAAGTAGGAGCAATCCTCTCTCTTTCTCTCTCCTCATCTCTAGGGAAGGTAGAACTGAGTTTCCTCTCACTCTGTAATTTCTGGGCAGACACATGGGTGAGCCCATGCCTATTTTTAAGCCTGCATTCAGACCCACCCCTAATATGTTATGGTAACAGAGTATAAAGAGAGAGTTGGGGAGCCACCCTCTGCTTGAATTGCACCTTTTGTCTCCTTGGCACATGAAATACTGTCTTGCATTCATGTGCTGTTCATGAGGGAGTAACCTGAGGCAGTCTGAGCATAGGAAAATCTGTACATGTAGGAAAAGAAGTGGAGTTGCCTTCAGCAAGACAACCTCATTTGACCCTCCTCCTTCCTTTACAGCTGGTGTTTCAGCTGGGACAGAGAAGAAGGAGGGGACTGAGGCTAAGACCAGATGTTGGTGTCAGGCACACAGGAGTTGAACAGGTTTTCTCCATGCCTTCC
This sequence comes from Petroica traversi, assembly GCA_025920805.1. Taxonomy (NCBI): domain Eukaryota; kingdom Metazoa; phylum Chordata; class Aves; order Passeriformes; family Petroicidae; genus Petroica; species Petroica traversi. The sequence continues at coordinate 70,875 of JAHLSL010000102.1, read as the reverse complement.
TGCCAGTGCACATTAATCCTGAGCCACAGTGACCTCTGTCATTCCAGCTCTTGATCCTTTCCATTAATCCTTCTATTTATACCTTCTGATTTGGAATCTCCTTTCTTACGTGCCTGTTTTGTACCAGTCTAAATTCATGGATGTCTGTGTGTTTGTTACTGGCTTACTCCAACCTATAAAAGAAGAGAATTAGACTCATCACTTCTAGATACCAAATGGAGTATACCCTGTCCCTTGGTTCTGTAAATACTCCTCGTATTCCTATTTTTCTTCAATCCGTTCCAACTCAGAGCAGCCTGCTCTTATTCTGGTGCTATATTCCCAAAATGCACTCCATGATGCTGCTGCTGAAGCTGTGTCAGGTACAGTGCATACCTGCAACTTCCTCTGTGCTGAGTCAGTCTGGGATAAACTCTTCCAGGCTTGTGTTGCTTAGCACCAGCATCAGCCAGGAGATGTCTATCAGTAGCCTTTTATTTTTCTCAGCTTCACCCCTCCACATCCAGCCTGGCTAATGCAGACTGTCCTTAGGATTGTTTAGTGCTCCTCATACTTCCACTGAAGAGAGCCAGTTGAAGATTTGGACCTTCTTGTTCCCCATAGTGGCCAAATAGAGGAAAAGGCCAGAACTTGACTTACCTAGAACTGAAATCTAAAGGCAGCATGATATGTTCTTAATAAAGCAGTTATCATATGAATCACAGTAGCAAAATGTTCTTGCAGAGCATATGCTCCACTCCCTGACTTAAGCATCCAAGAGTGGCTGTCCATCATTCCTGAGGAGGGATTTGCCTTGGACAGGGGTTACTGTGTAACCCCCTGTGTTACAGAGGAGTAGCTGCAATTCCAGAGTCTCTTTTAATGAAGTTACTCGTGGCTGTTTATTGGACGAAAATAAATTCCAACAGGCCCATATAACAAATGAAACTCCACTACAAAAATGTAATGATATTTATTCACCCAGCTGCCAGCAAACTCACATGCACTATGAGTCATTCCAGATGTGGATAAAAACAAAGTCTGTCTGTGAAAGTAAGTTTCCTGATCCCGAGGAGACTTGGTTTGGGAGAGGAGCTGCACACTGACTTCAGCCCTACTCAGAAGAACAGACAGGTTCTTCTGCATAGGGGGGAGGGGGAGAGGAAAAGCCATTATTCATTCCTGAAAAGAAAGGAGCTGGGAAAATAAAAAAAGCTACTGTGCAGCTAGACATACGTATTTTAAAGAGAAGGATGCTTTGGAAGACTTTGGTGCTGCTGCTGTTCTATTACAGTGCTCATGCCACTGTGACCCACAGATGGAGCAGAGGTAAGATTTAAACCTGAAAAACTATTTAAGAGAAAAAGTTGAGTTGTAGATTGTGTCTGAAATTATGTTGTATATTTATATATACACATAATTATACAATTTTTCCCTCCCAGCTCTGGAATTTTTGTCTCCGTTAAACAAGTCAGCTAAAAATATATATAGATAAATAGAAAAATACACATGAATAAGTGCAAAAAGGTAAAATAATATATGTATTCTATTATAATAAAAATATATAAGATAGCCCAAGAACCAGAATTACATTCTTGCACATTTTCCTCTCTTCTTTTTAATATTCCTCCTGTATTAATAAAAAAATAGTTTATGAAACTTTGAAGTGAAAGCCTGTGCAGTCACAGGTGGATAAACTGCTCTAGCAGGGAGATACCTGGCAGTAATAAAGAAAAGAATACCTAGGCTGTGCAAGGTGCCTGGAAATGCTGCTGCCCTACCCTGGCAGAGGAGAACAGATAACAAAGAAAGTGACCTGGTGTTATCAGGCATCATCTGCCAATGTGACAGATACACATTGAAATACAGATACACACAGAAATACAATGGTGACAGATTTGTATTCAAGTGTGTGACAGCAACATATGGAATGTTTGGGGACTATTGGATTGCACAGGGGATACTTGCTTCAAAGCTACTGATGATGTCCTTTCCCTTTTTTGGTTTTATTCTCTCCTCTGGTATTTGGCATGGGCTCAGTGGCTGCTGGAAGTGGAGAAAGGAAGCACCTCCCAAAAGATTTCTTTGATTCTGATGTTGAGATTCACAGACTTTTAAAGGAACCAGAGTCTGCTGAAAAAATAGAGCATTCAAATACCTCCCTCCCTACTCCAGTCTCCTATTTCTTCCTCATCATAGCTGGTACCATTCTAGTCTGCAATTTGGGGTTTTAGTTTTGATTTGTAGGAGAGGGAATGGTTGAAGGAATTAATGAAGAGCGACACCATCCTGCTCAGGCTATATGAATGCTTAATTTTTCCTTACAGTGCTTAATTATTCCTTCCCAAAATCCCTGTTGGTGGGAGCTCACCAGCAGGGCATTCACCTGGGAGTCACCATGGCAGGTTCTTTCCACAATTTTTTCAACACACTCTTGGCTGATATTGCATAAGTCATTATACCTGCATGTACCTTACTCTTCTCTTCTGGTATAAGATAGGAAATAGCACCAATTTTCATAATAAGATCCTGTAATTCTGCAGGTAAGAATTTGTCATTCCAGGGATGACACAAAAATACAAGATCTGTATATATTAAAAGAAACCCCCACAACTCCACCCTTTTGAAGAATGATGTCACCTTACCTAAGAAATGGGAAAAAAAATTAAAGAAAAGGGAGATCATTTTCATGGAATAATCATTATGCAGTTTGAGGATGTCCTTCACTTTTGCTAGCAAACTCATTTAGATTAAACAACATCACAACCCTAAAAGGAATTCATGCAACCATTAAAATTCAATTTTAATCACCATGAATATTTAAAGAAAAAACCAGAACTCTATTGTGCCTTTTGGGAAAGCAGATTTTTTTTTCAAGCTGGAAGCTCTAGTGCTTGTTTTGAAGACTTCAGAGGGAAGAGAAGATTCATTCCCTGCTGTGATAAGGAGTTCGGTTTTCACAGATAGTGTGTGCAGGCATTTTCTGAGGAGGAAACCAGATTTCCACAGCTACTGTTCTGTCTAAAGATGTTTTAAAAGCACAACTGCTTCAGCAATAACTAATTCAGTGAACCTCCACTGCCCTGAACTGTGTGTCAGCCCATCCAAATCTGCAGTATCTTAAGAGGGTCCAAGCACTTCATTAATTTTTTAATTACTTAAAAACCTAAGCTAAAATTTGAGTGCTGAGATATGATACATTCTTCTGCACACTCAGAGCTATTCCCTCCCTCCACAAATGACAAATGAGTCTTGTTTAGGTCAAACCTCAGCCATTTAAGCCTTATCCAAGTCCCAATTTGAGTTTTCCAAGGAAAAGGCAAAGTCAGACCAGCATCTGCTCTGGTGGAAATGAAAGACAGATCTGTGTATGATCTCCATGTTGACTTGTCATCCAGATTGTTTACAAAACAGCAGGGCAAAGGTCTTGCTTTAATTGCCAGCAGTTGTTGTTTGCAATAGGAATGAGCAGCAATATGGCTTTGACCGCTTTTTCCGCTGGGAAGCACCGGGGCAGCCTGGGATCCCAACCCTTATAACCAATCATTGCTTCAGCTCAAGAAAAACTCAGACATGAGAAAAGATGAACACACTTGGGCTGAGTAGTTACTGGGATCTTCTGATTGCCACCTCTCTTTTCCCTTTGCTTAGACGCATCAATGAGGGGCAAAAAATCATTTCTTACAGGAACGCAGAGTGCTTTATTCATTGCTTTCTCTTTTTATGTTAAACTGCCTCAACCCTTTGTATTAAAAATCTCACACACACTCCTCAGCCTGCCTAGATCCAGCTGTGGACATGGGTCCAGAAGTCACAGGCAGAACTTGGTCTTTAGGATGGGTGTGATTAGAATAATAAAGAAAAGATCCCAGCTGATGATGAGATAATTTTCTTGTCACCACTTCAAATTTCCTTGAGCCTTTTGTAGGCTTAGCTGTGTGGAAGAATCCCCTCAGATTTTATGAAGCTCCTATCTAGAGGAAAAAAAGGTAATGAAAAGAGTTAATTAAAATTCTGTACTGACTAAGTATTATTCCCTATGCAATGGCAGATGTGATGTCATATAAATTCCTCAAGTTCCAGATAAGAATTTCTGATTTTAAGAGATGTTTCTCCTGAAGAAACCCAGGAACAAATCCAGGGTTTTGACAATAAAAATAAGCAAAACACCCCCTCCATACAGCTATAATCACCAGTGTCACTGCTTGCCAGTCACTGTCATCAGATTTTGAGAGGTACCAACCACTGGAGAGCAGGAGCCAGCCTTATGAGCATACCTGAGGTGTCTATTCCCTAAGGGGAAACCCTAAGGCTTTATTAGCACATCTCAGCTGGCTGGAGTTCATTTGCTGTAAAGGCTGCCTAACTGTAATAAATGGGACACACAAACAGTAGCATTCTTGCTGTGTGTTTACTCAGGGAGGGAAGATGCAGATTTCTTATGGTTGTGGCTTTTGGACAGTGCAGAAGCAGCTGCAAGGGTAAGTTCATCCCTCAGTGGAGGCTGTAAAAGGAGATGTTGAAAGACACAAAATAAGAAGGTAAAATGCTTTTCACCCACCAGTGAGAAAATAATGATCAGCAACACTAAGGTTTCATGGTTTTGGGGAGTTTTTGTGCTGTTCCTTCCAGACCTTGAAAGCAGCATTACAGTCCCATCCAGATCTATCTGGTCCATGGGCATTATTTTCTACCCAGTCTCTAGAGGCTGGTAAAAGCCAAATGACTGTTTGAGAGCACCAGGGGAACAGGCTGCTCCTTAAAGGTTTTCTGCAGAAGGAATTGCTTGAAAAAACAGAAGGTTCATCCTATATTTCCCCACAACACTGAAAACTCTCAGTATTTGCTGTAGTGTGGTGGGAGCTCAGTTTGTGAGTTTGATGGAGTAGCTGCTACCTGAGAAACTTTTGCCTGCTACTTTTACTTGTGGATTTAGCTGGAGTAGGCTGGCAGCTCTCCAGTGCCAGCAGAGGGAAGACTATGTAGAAGAGAAAGAGAGACTGGCTAGAAATCCAGCCAGTACTTTTCTAAGGAAGAAGTGTTTAATTTATTCAATCTCTTTGGTCATTTGGTTGCTGGTGATCTCTGCTGTGTGTGCAGATAGAGTGACACAGAATTACAGCATGCCCTTCATCTCCACTCCATTTCACTTTATTTCCCTCTCTTCCCTGCTGCATCTCACGTTGCATTCTTACAGTCAGGCACTCCCTGCCCGATCAGCTTCTGGGATTCCGGCACCAAGAGTAATTCTTGTGTGACATTTTTGGCTTGGAGAGCACAAGCAAAGGGAATGTGGCCTGAGCACAGCCTGTAATTCAACACAAATGGTCAAACACATACACATTTGTGTACCAAGTGGTCCTTCAGTAAACCAGTTTATGGTCTGGGCTTATTTAATATGTGACAAGGTTTCCAGAGATCTGGTCCAAGCCTGAAAGAAGTTACATCAGCTGGACCAGCTACCAGAAATTTTTGAATTGTAACGTCTATCCAACTTCCTTTAATTTCTATAAAGACATTGTTATCCAATTCTTAAGTTGTGCAGTGCAAATAAAAGACATTAAATGCTATGAAACAGCTCCAGCTCTGTCTAAGCCTGGCTGTTAAAGAACGTTACTTCTTATAAGGAAAATGCAATATTTCCTTTTTCTGTGGCTCTCATGTGAACAATTGGAAATCTGCCTCATCTGCCCCAACTACCTGATTGTTAGGCCAATTTCCACAACCTCACTGGAGCTGCAAAAGGCACAATTGAGCTGCTGCAGAGGTTTTTTCCACCTACCCTGAGTCTGTTCCATGAGTCTGCCATTTCCTGGGAATGCATGTTTGTGGGCTGGAATCCCTTTATGCAAATTATTACTGCACCAAATATTGCAACTCTGTCTGTAAGGAGATGAAGGTACTTTCTGGAGAAGGTCTGGAAAGGAATTAGTTTTCAGTAAAGCTGCAAAGGTAGCTGGAATATCACAGCATCTGAAATAACTTTAACCATGGTAGGATAAATATCCGATGAGGTAGGGCTGTGATTGTAATCAAAATCCATTGCAGCATGTCCTGATTCCCCAAATCTTCCTTTAGAGCCAGGCTTAATTAATTTAACCTGCATGGAAGATGATCCTTGAATCACAATTCACAGTGGATACCTGAACCTGAAAGACATGCAAAGAATGCTTTAAAAAAAAAATCAAAGTTTCTAATCTCTTCTAGGGCAAAGATGCTAAACCCAGATGAGATCAGAGGGAAGATAGATTATGGAGGTTTCCCTATTTTAGTCTAGATCACAGATGGATTTTGTACTCTATTAAAACAGTCATGCTGTTAGATAGGAAGGATCTAAGCGATTTTGAGACTTTATTCACCACAGGAAGCAGCCAAGAATGGCTAAAGCTTTCTGCTCTCACAGTTATAAAGTTAAAAAAAGAGAGAAAGTAGACAATTTTGAGGAAACCTGGGTAAACAACAAGAGGAAGACACATGAAGTAAAGCTGTTTTCTCTTTGATATGTGCTAGACCAAATGAGAACTATTTGCTGAAGGTGACACCTGTAGATTCTTCCTGGTGATCCCAGTTCCAAACCAGTACTGAGGACTGGCAAGTCAGTCAGATATTTGCTGCCACTTTGATCATCTTTTTCAGAGTTCCTGCATGCTTTAGTGTCACATCTATTTGCCTCAGTTCCAGGTGTGGAGCTGTCCTGGGATCTGGATCAGTTTGCACAAAGGACCTCCTGTCCCAGCCAAAGCTCATCTGGGAAGCACCTCCTGCCCTTTAAGTCCCTAATTCCACTTTCACCTGAATATAGCTCCCTTCACCTCACCTCTAGAACCATCTCACTGCTCTTAGTGCCTGTTGACCAGGCAGTGCTCTCTTCCATAGGTGAAGCAGCTCGGTGATAAATGAAATAACTCATGCACAGACTGTAAAACATTGTGAGTCCCCTCCTGGCTTCCTTACACTCAGCTGCTGTGTCCAGAGACCTCAATGGTACCTGGCATTATGCAAACACACAGAATAAAAAATAATCTGTCCTTCCCAAGAGAACTTTGAGTGTAATAAGGAGAGGAAATGTTACCATCCTTTTACGTCATGAGGCACAGAGTCATTAAATCCCTTCCCTTGTCCCAGATCTCTTCAGGGTGGTTGTGTCTGTGTAGTCCTGTGTATTGTTAATAGCTGGGGTTTTTCCTGTTTTGTTGTTGTTGTTGTTGTTGTTTTGTTTTGTTGTTTTTTAATTCTGTTTCTGAAGCATAAAGTGCTTTTCTTGTTTCCTTGGGGTAGATCATGCCAAATTCAGCAGGGGTGTAATGGCTTCTCACGCAGAAAGGAATCCTGTCAGAAGCACTGAATAGTACAATCTAATTGAAAAGGAAGTCAGCAGGCCTTAATGAACATCATCAGGCTGAAAAGGCTCTGATTATTCTGATGGTGACAGGCAAGATGTAAATTGCTGAGGTAAAGAGCTGAGTGGAGCAGCAATTAACTTAGCACGAAGTTCCTGTGCCTGGGTTCAAGGCAGGGCAGGACCCACAGGACAAGTCCAGGGTGCTGCAGAAGAAACTGGTGATTGCCCACAGGCACAGCCAGGGCTCTGGGAATCTCCTTGCACCCCAGTGGTTCTGCTGAGGAGAGCTGAGTCCATGCAGAGAAGCCAGCTGGGCACATGGACCTGGCTGCAGCAAAACAGGGAACTGTGAAAGTGTCTTGCTTTGAAGGGGGCAATGCAGCCTGTCCCGTACTTTACCTTTAAAAATACTGAAATGTGCAAACTAGCATGACAAAAGTCAACAGTAGTTTTTCCACTCTCAGGAGTAAGGCCACAATTCATTATCTGGAATTTGGTTCCTTTGATTTTTAAAATATTCCTGCCCAAGTCAGTTATTTGTTGTTAAAAGGGTTTTTCAGCAAAATGGCATTGTCATGGGTGAAGGTGATGCAGGTCAGCTGTACAGAGAGCAGATGCTGGGAAGCAGAGGGGGAAATGTAGCAAAGCACCATTAAAAGAAAAAAAAGGCAACTTGAAAATAAGCTGCAAATGACACTTGCTGTTTAACATAAACAAAAAGCCCCAGGGTGACGGTCATCTATGGGGCTTTCTCTCTGGAAGGAAAGAGAGTAAAGGAAGGGTTCCTGAATGTCTCTATTGTTCCATGTCTCTCATTACACCCAAATCCTGTTTAATTTGGGAGTTGCTATGGCAGCTTTATGATAGATCATTTAACTTGCTCATTTAGAGACATTAAACCAGCCTGACTCTGCACCACCAGCTGTGGTGTTCCCCTGCCTACTCAGAGGCCAAGCCTCAGCCAGAAGCTCCTTTTATCCTCCCTGAGATGCTCAATACCCTGTCTCCACTTCTCTTGCTACCACGGTGCTTGTGACAGCACTGGCTCAGTGCTGGGCTGGAAGCTGAGAATGTGAGGAGGAGAGAAGCAAAGTTAAATAAGCTCCACTACTCCCAGTTTCCACGAACATTCCTTTCCTCTGGTGAAAGCATATGTGAGGCCTTTCCTGGCCCAGTTTGCTGGTTGGGTTTGGCAGGCCCCCTGAGAGCAGCATGCATACCACTCGTCCTCTGGAAATTCCTCCCTAGCCACAGGCAAACAGGTCACCAGCCAGGAGCCAGGCTCCAAACCATTGAGCCTCCCTCTGCTCAGGAGGAGCCAGGGGGTAGCTGAAAAAAGATGCTGAGAAAAGGGAAAATAAGTTGTTCTGTGCTCGGAGGTTATTTGTGAGGAAATGGGACAGTGGAAGGACAATGCTGTGCTTCAGTCTCACACTGGAGACCCAAACTCATAAAGTCTTCTGTGGTGCCAGCCTGGCCCCCTCACATTCTGCCAGGAGAAGCAGAACACTTCAGACAGGTTCTGCCTGATTGTGAAAAGAGTAAACTGCACTGAGCTGGATGTGGATATGTGCTGCAAGCGGGAACATCAGGATTTAATTGTCTACATCCATTTGGCAGGTGGTGGCATGCCACAAAAGGACTTGATGCTTCTAATGTCTTCTCTGTATTGGGAAGAGTGGAGACTTTCTGGTCTGGCAGGGGTCATTTGAGCCACAAAGAGACAAGGGCAAAGGACAGATATACTGAGACAGAATAGGGAAAAAGCTGGAGGTAAAAATAAAAGTGGTATGAAGGAGAGGAAAGGTTGCAGTGGTTCAAGCTCAGAGAATGACATATCCCCTGCAGAATTTCTGGGGGCCTAGAAAGTGAGGCCCCTCTGAAGGTAGAGTTAAGTTTGGCCTTGGAAAGGGAGTCGAACTCCCCCCGCCTACCCCTCAGTTAACAATAGTATCTTGTGTCTCACTCTTTCCTCCCTTACTCCTTCCCAACTGCACCCTGACCTTCCAACCCTTCCCTGTTTCCTCCCCTGTACCGTTATGAGATAAGTTATAACCCTCAGAATAAAAGTCTGAAAGTTGGGCCAGTCCGGGGTCTTTTGCCCCTGAACCCAAGCAGAGCAGACCCTCGTGTCTTGTGTCTGATTTTGGGTTCCAGGCAAAGGAACACTCTGTCTCTCAGCAGCTCTCTGGCTTTTAGGACAGCAGCCACCATCCCAGGGAAGCCCGGCTCGCGGCGAGGGGAAAAGAAGTCCCTAGCTGAAGTTGACTTAACAAAAAGGAAACTCTCAGAACAAGCCGCTGAGCCGCCGGCCGTCCCTGTGGTCAGCTGTCCAGCCCTCGCCAATGGTCGCAAGGAAAAATTAAGATAAAGGAAAGGTGCAGAGAGAGAAAATGTATAAATATGGATGGGAAATATTAAAGTGCACCACATCAAGATTAGAGATGTCAGCATGGTATGCATCCCCATTTGAACCCACACTTCAGCAGATGCCCATCTGTCACAGCTGGTCTTCATCTGCTTACCCATCTGCTTCTCAGCTTCTTGGAATGGTTGCTTTTCTTTGGAGCTGGCACTGCCTTTTTCTTGTGTAAGCAGGACTCAAGTTTACTTCTAGTCTCCAACAGCCTCTCATGCTACCAGGATAGCAAGAGCTTCTAGTCTAGGCAATTGACCTTGAGTCACAGCACAAAAATTAAAGTTATTGCTACTGAATCATCAGTGTGTCAGGACTTCTTCGCTTGTTTTTAACCCCTCCCTTTGATCTTCTAAGCTGTGTAGGTACGCAAAACGACTCTTGCCACTGCTCAAGAAAAAGCCTGTTTTATTCCATGGAAGCTGCTAGAAACTTGCAGTTTTACTGGACTATGGAACTACAGCTTTTCTCATTAATATCAGTCATAAGAAACAGTGCCGCAACTGCACAAGTCCCTGTATTTCCCCATCAGTCCCTGGAGGAATGCATCAAGTTTTGAAAGCCTTCAGTTTCCTCCCTGGTTTTCATAATGCTCACAGCCCTGACACTACTTTTTTGTTTATGCTTGGCTCTGAAGAAACACAAAGTGCTTATTGAATTTATTTATTAAGCACAGATTTTATGTCTCCGGAAACTGTTCATGTCTTAAGCCCCTTTTTAAAATAAAAGATACTTAAAACATGCTTCATTTTTTATTTATTGTAATTATCCATGGCTTGGCACTGAATAAACTCCATTTCCAGTTAAACACTACTTGTGGACCTCCTAATATAGCACAACATGTGTTGAGTGAAACCATCTATTTTTCATATTTGCAGCAACTTCTGTTTTCCTGGATTACCATGCCAATTTGGCAGAAAGTTTTGGAAGGTAATAGTCTAATGATAAAAATGTATACACTGTTTGTTCTGTTGCTTTCTGCTGCCAGGTTTTTAAATAAACAGAGCTCAAAGTGGCTGTCCTACCTTGACTTGTACTTAGCAAACATAAAGCTGTTGGGTCCCACAAAGAAACGAGCATAGAAAAGTATCCAAAAATTTTCCACACTGGGCTGTCCCATAGCAGGAATCAGATGCAATCAGTGGAATCAGATTTATCAGCCCAAGTTAGGCCTGAGTGGCAGGGGTGACTGTGTGTCTGCCCTGTTGGGCTCTCCAGCAGGAGGATGATGATGTGGCCCTATTGACTCACAGGACATCTGGGAAAAGCCAGGGGGAAATGAATGGGCAGCACAGCATCTAATCTCTCCCTGAAACCATCCTATTGTTCTGAGGGAAGGCAGCAGGTACTCGGGTGAGGCCTGGGCTCTGCTGCATACTGAGGATGGAGGGAGTCCTGCAGGAAGACAGAGAGCAGGATGGAGATGTTTAGCAGTGGGACTGAGAGATGGGGCAGTCACACAGACTAGGAAATAGTCTTCCCATGGTGCTGAATTTTCCATGTTCACAGCAGGGAAGTGCTGTGGGCTTCAGCTGATGAAGTCTGGGTTTGAAGAATCTGCCTGGCAAATACCTAGGTGTTAGGGATACCTTAACAAATTGCATTTCCCTAGAAAGAGGCTACTTTTCTAGCCAGAAGCTGTATTTAGCAGGCTGATGAGAATTTCTGGACACCCTTCAAACCCAAAATTACTAACTGCATGTGCCATAGCCCATCAATCCATCATGCACCCAGTCATGTCAGCCCCACTCCCTGTGCGTGCTGCTCACAGCCAGTGTGGTCCAGCCAAAGTGTTCAGCCAGGGATGAACAGTGTGTGCTCTTAGATCCTCCAAAGGAACAAGAGGGACTCTGAAGTAAAATATCACCATCAAGGCAAAGAGCTCAGTTTCTACTTGCACAAATTTGGCAGTGTAACCAACTTGTTGCATGTCCTAAATACTCTATACCCTCCTTTTCTACTTTCATGACCAAAGACAGAAATGTGTGTCATGCCCAGCTGGCTTTTCACACCCATGCATGATGTTCCCCCAGGAGCTTTTCCCTCCTGGTTGAATTCATGCTACCAATCAAGATACAAGCTGACAGAGAAGCAGATGTATCATCTCTGATGCCTCTGCACGTGAATGCTGCTGGACCCAAGGCTGGAGCTCAGCAACCCCTGGATGTCTGCCTGCTGAGGTGGAAAAGAGTGCCAGTCCTCATTGTAATTCCAGCTGGCAGCAACTGCTGGACCATACTGTGCTTTACTGTTCTGTTTTCAAAGCCCAGTGCATTCCCCTATGGCTGCTTTTGCTGACAAATTAACGCATGTATTATTTAGACAAAGTTTTAAATCACCTTCTGAGTGTTTTTTTCACGACAAATCAGTGTGCTCATGACAGCCTGTCTCTGTAACCCAGTGCAATGGTTAACAGCTACTAATCCAAGGAGCTCAGCCATGACAAGCTGGTTTTTATTCTGCTTCATCCATCCTTAATCCTTGGCACTCAGAGGTCAAAGCAGAACTTAAAGATTACTGGGGCTGGCATTTGGAATTATAAATCAGGAAACAAATAGTCCCTGCCTTATTTTGTGGCCGTACTAAATGTCAATCTACCCCTTAAAATGACCAGTGTGTTCCAGTATTTCAGACAAAAGGAAGTCATGTGAAGATGACGCAAGATGTGTATAAATTGCGTATTCAAAGCCAGGTGGTGTCTATAAGCTTACCTGGGAGATCACCATCACTAGCAAGCTAAGGTAGATCTGCCATGCAGATATATCACATGCTGAAGTCCAGCTTTTGAAAGGAGTGATTCTGCAGGGCTAAAAAACAGACTGACCAGAAGATTTTTTTCTAGCAGGCTTTAATGACAACCCACATGCCAGCAAAACCTTTCTAACTGAGCTCATTTCATTATGCAAGCTTCAGGGTCTCTGAACTAGTAAGGAGAAAGCCCAAATGCAGGTAACAACAGGATGAGATTTATGATGAGAATCACAGCATCTTATCTAAAGTGCTTCTCCACAGTAACAATGTCTTCACACACAGCCCTCTCACACAGAGGATTTAAACCAAGGAACCGACTCCCAGCTGGTTTCAGTCAGCAGCATGCTAGAGGGTTTCACTGGAAATCAGACCTTCCTCCCTTCCTCTAAATTTATTCATCCTAAATTTAGAATATGAGGTCATTCTTTCCTTAAACATTTACTTACATTATTTTCCCATATGCCAAAATCTACTTTACAAGTTCTGCTCAAACAACTCCAGAAGAAGGTGGATGTGAAGGAAGAAGAGCACTGAATCAAATACATGTGACAAATTGGCAGGGTCCTCTTGAGCTGGGAGCCACTGGGAGATGCACTTGTAGGGGCAGGAACTGCAGCAGTGAAACAGGTTAAGCTTTGAATTTCCATCAACTTCAGGCACAGTTGTCAGCATTTTGTGCCTTGCAGGTCTCTCTTATCAGAAAACAAGATATTTGGGTTATTCTGTTGGCTGTAAGATTTCTGTAACCCTGATTCTACCTTTCTTGTCTCCTCCTTGATCCCAAGTGTGTATTTCACAGCACAGTGTTCTCTGTGACCCAGCTGAGCAGCATCACAGTGGTGCCAGCTCAGATCATTTGAGGATCTCATCCACAGTGTCCAGCAGCCTTTAACAATTTGCAACATTCCAAATTTTGGCAGGGCTTTCTGTATTTAATGGCGAATCCAGTTGTACGTCAGTCTCAGCTCTATTTCAGCAGATTTTGGAGCCTGATAGATCTAGAAATAGCCAGGTTTTAGAAGAGTTTGAAACCAATGAAGCCTGGAAAAATGTCAGCTTTGTAAAATGGAAATCCTGTATGTTTGTTTGTGAAATGGTGGATGCAGCTATAAACACAATCCATTTTACATTCATCTTTTATATTTCTATGCTATGTTTATGGCAATATCACAAACTGTCTTGGCCCAACAGTGTAATCACATTGAAATCAACTGAATAGATTTAGTGGAGAATTCTATTTGAGCTCCATTAATATTTTAACATTATTTCCACAGAGGTGCAGACCTTAACATAATGGGGCCCAGAGCTGCATGAAGGTGTGTACTTGACAGAATAAACATTTTCCTGTGCTGATCCTCACTCACCTCTCCAGGAGAAACACGTGTTTCCCCTGACTACCACCCAGGGGTACAGCCCAGCTTTCCATCCTTCATGGTCTGATCATGTGGCAAAGCAGCTGTACCAGTCCAGTTCAGAGACAAACCCAAATCCATCTTCAGGTTTGCGCCACTTTCTCAGACTTCTTATCTTTATCAACACTACTCAAAAGCATACAATGATTTGAAAAGGCATTGCCTCCACAAATAACAGATTTTTTTTTAAAAAAAAAAGGCCCAGTATCCCCATTCTTTTTGTTTACTGGGCAAGACTGATTTATACTCTTTCTCACCCAACACAAATTCACATCATTAAGAAAACCACAGCAGGTGCACTGACATTTGGAACTCAATGAACAGCTGAAAAGGCCGCTGGGGTTTCCTCGCTTTTGAAGAACAAGTGAAATCCCAGAGTAGACGAAGCAGAAAACTGATATTTATGTATTCACTTCCTAACAATTTATTTCAATTTGGATGGGGATCTGAAGGAAAAGGGAAGACATTTCTGGTTGTTTCTAACTGAAGGGGAAGAAATGGTCAATCAAATGTTTATTCCTCCTCCATTTTGAGCCATGATGCTTAGTGAGGATGAGGAATAACTTGTTGTTTCACACGTGTGAGCAGTTTGTATATGAATAAAATAATAGTACTTGGCAATCAGACTGCTCCTAGACCCACTGTCAGACTCCTGAATTTATTTGCCAGTTGAAACTGTTCACAGATGGCTTAAATGAGTAATTCCAGGATCCCCAGCATTTCTGAGCTGACATGTGATCATGAAATAAAATTTCACACTACTCCCAGCTAGGTCTGTGGTTCAAACTGAACCTTTGATTCTTTTCTTTTAATCCAGTCTGGGAATAAATCTTACAAATTCTTTCTGCTGTTTGAATTTCCCCTGTCAAAAGCTCAGTGGGGTATAAGCATGCAAGGGGAAGAAGTGTTTGGCAGCTAATGGTCCTACAGCCAGCCCTCACCTCTAGTAGGAGCAATGACAACCTGTGTTGAGGTGGCCTTCAACAAAAAAGGGATCTTACTCATCTGGTGGTTAGATCAAGGGTATGAAGGCATGAGGAAGAGCTTCTGCTTTTCCTCCCAGGGGTGATGTCCATTCTTGGGTCATCTGAGGACTTGGATCATCACCAGAAACACTGAGGACAGTTAGAGCACAGTTCCACTGGGAGTTCCTCACATGCAGAAATGCTGCTGGCATAGCAGATGTGCTGTGAAGAGAGACAGCTAAAAACTACCAATTTTTTTTGGTTGCTCTTTCCTTTCATTCATGACCAGGCAGATTGCTGGCTTAGCTCCCCGTGTGGCCACATAAAGAGGTATTGTTGTCGGCAAAAAGGGAAGGAGACAGTGCCAGGCAGGAGTGCTGGGCTGCCCCTTGCAGCTACAGCCCCATCAGCTCAGACTCAGCAAAACCCTCGCCAAGCAGCCACCTTTGCCCTCCAAGACACAAAGGAAACCCAGCCATTCTTAACTTCTGAATGCCTGCCTTTTCTCTGGGCCCGGAGACTCATCTCTGAGGAAATACATACCTGGGAGGTGGTGTAAGGCTCAAGCCCACCCCTTTGGGCTCTGTGATGTTGAAAAAGGGCGGAGAACTGGTGAGTCTGATTTGTTGAAGGTCTTTCCGTCCAGAGCAGCAATAGGACCGTGCAGGAAGTCCTTGGAGGTGCTGTAGCTCTGTGTTTCCCTGTGAAGCAGAGCTCTGATTCCCTTTGCTCTCTCTCTCTCCATTGCCCAACAGCAGAGGCAGCTGCTTCACTCTGCTCCCCAAGAGCTTTCCTGGACCTCGGCACCAAAATACAAACACCCTTCCTTCCTTCCTTCACTCAGTCCCTTCTCTGCTGCCTCCTATAAGAAATGGAAGTAGATTGGATCATCATTATATCCCTTCACTTGTTCATTTGTAAGAAACTATTTCAAATGTGTTTAATTAAGCCTGCATGGTGTCTTTCCCTTGATAAGGGCCATTGTGAGCAACACATGGGGAAGGAAAGGTGGCTCTGCAATGAAGACAGAAATATTAAGTACAGGTCCATTTCCCAACCCTGCTTGAAATTATCAATGTTACCACAATTATTTATTGCCTATGTGTTAAACCTCTGGAGCAGGGTTTAAATTTCTTTCCTTTATTGCTTCCCTTCACTTATACAGTTTTTGCCATAGTCTATTCCCAGTTTGTGGTAATGTGGCAGCAAACTGAAGGATAAGATAATATATTTCACTTCTTATTTCCTTCAGTTTCTCTGTATGCATATTTTATCTTCACACCTTCTGCGGTGACTTTACTCCAGGATATTAAAGGTGTCCCCTGGCTGATTGGAATGTTTTTTTATGAGCATAAATAATTCCAGGTGGGGAACCCTCCTTATCACACCAAGGGAAGAATAAATAACACAGTATACATTGTTTCAGCCTGGGAGCAGGTGAAAATGCTGCATAATGGAAATTCTATGTGAGGGAATAAATTCTCAGACCATTTTAGTTGGTCAGTGCTAGTGATATCTTTGAAACCATTTCACTTAAGTCATAAATGTAAATATCCTCCACCTCTCGCAAACACAGGCTCCGTTGAACCATTTTCTTCTCTAGCAATATCCATTCTGCAAGCATAGTATTTTTTTGGTCTTGCTAATACACATTTAAATTTCTTACTTGCGCCAAGTAGCTAGGCAGGCTCTTACCACACTAGCTTTTTGTATGGGAACTCTGTTGCACATTAATCTAATTTGACACATCTCAGGTCATTTATGAAGGGCAGAAGTTTATGTAGGAATGGGTTCTGGTTTATGTGACTGAGAAACCCTTTCAGAAAGTGTTTGTTTCTTAAAAGGGAGATAAATTAGTAAAGACTAACTTAGTTTGAAAAAACTAATTATGAGTTGCACTGTGGAACTGAATACAATCTGCTATTAAATTTAGGTGTTTTAAACTGATTTTTTTCTCTAAGAACTGTATTGCCTGTTGCCAACTTTTGTAGGGAGATCTACTTCCTACATCCTTATTGACAAAACTTTTCAAGACAAAGTTTTCCTTTAACCATTTTTTTCTTAATAACTAAAGATGATGCTAATGTCTATTCTTGCTTTTAGTCAACAGCTACAAATTAAGCTTAGCCTTAGGAGGAAGGATACAAACTGAGAGTAAAAAGAGGCAAATTCTCTTGGTAGCAGTTTAAACATGTGCTAATTCATGTTGTTTGGTAATTAAAATGTTTTCTCCATCTTGCTGCTATGTTCTCTTAAGGGGCATTGGGATTTAATCTCCCAATGATGGAGATTTAAATGTATTAAAGTTGGAATGCATAAGTCTTTGCATTGCACTTGTTGTCATGGAAGCTACTTATGCGGATAACTGCAAATCCAGACACAAATTTCAGATGCTAGGCTATAGCACTGCAGCATTTTTTTCTTATCCTTCTAGGATTTTGTGTGTGTTTCTCTTATTTTATTCCCTTTATTCTTCCTACAGATCCCCACTCTGTCAATTTCTCCTGCACTAGGACAAAGTGCTCAATGATTCCTAATATGGCAGTTTTGACAAAGACAAGCAGAAAGTCAGGGAGTGTAGCCAAAGCTCATGTCCTGCCCTGGCTACAGCTGCAGGTCCAGGACACCACAAACACCTTGCAGATGGTGAAGATGCATCCTTGTGGGGATGAGGCAAGGGCAGGACAAGGAGTAAAATGCATAAAAAAACATTAATGCTTTAATAATCCTGCCCTTTTTGTGTCGCGTGACAGTCGGCGAAGGAAGAGACGGGGCAGATTATTTGGATGCAATAAGCCAATTTTATTGATACAGAGCTGAGTATTTATACATTTTCAGCAGTTATATAGGCAGTAATCACTATAACAACCATACCTATGTTTTCTGATAATATTGCAAAACTAAAAGCAAGCACTAACCAGCACTGGTACATACCTTACATACTTTTTACTTATGTCAGCTATTTTATGGTAGGCCTCACTGCCTGTCATGGTTTGCAACCCAGTAATGTTACAGCGTCCACCCTGACATGAGTTCAGCAGTGCTCTCCCTTCTGCTTTCTAGCTGCATCCCCACATCTCCCCCTCTCTTATCCACTACTAAAATTTTCTTTGTTGACCTGTCAGTCTATGAACACATTGCAAGACACATGGCAGACAGATCATCATCAGCAGCAATATGGCTAAAATATAAATTCCCATTTTGACTAAATGCTTCAGCCAGCCGGTAAGTCAAATCCTCCAAGAGTGTTTCCAAGCCAGTTGCTATCACTTACTACTCTCAATTTCGTGACACTTTCTCAAAGAGCTTATATGTTAGCATGAATAGACAAGGAGTGGTCAGACAGCTTCATGCAGCACAAGCCCTCAAAATCATCACAACTGAGCCCATGTACCAAAAGCAAAAAGTCAATTGCAGCTCTGTTTTGCAGTGTAGCATGTCTATCACTATCAACATCTGTTAATAAGCCTGTTAAAGCAGAGCTAGTAGCATTAGGGTTTTTTGCAAGCATACAGCCAAGGTTATTCAGGGTTTTCAGTGTATGTGCAGTGCCAATAGATTGAATAACAGAGGCAAACATTCCGACTCCTAGGTTCCAAGATTCATCATTATCATCACAATCCTGACTATATGGGTGTGTGTGTTGTGTTTCGCTCGCACCAGCTTGCACAAAGATGGTAAACTCCCCCAAAAAGAATGAAACTTGGTTAGTCACCCAAAAGTACAAGGACCTCCTATGGCTTTACCTGGTATACCTTTCCAAGTTCTATTTCCATATATCAAAAATTTGCTGTCTAATAATCCGATAGTTCCAGTTCCAGGGATAATTGGTTGGGGCAAAGTATGGTTACACCAGCTATAAGCATTGGCGCAAATTCCTGTTCCTGAAACATCAAGGCCAAAACCTTTCTTAGAATTATTAGTATAATTTAGGTAGAAACACGCAAAATACTGCGTGGATCCAAAAATATCTAATTCTTGAGGTGGCATAGAAAGAGCGGGGAAGTTAAGAATTTTATTTACTCCTAAGTGCCTTTCATTAGAAAAATACCATCCGGCTGGTTCACCAGCCTTTTTGCATAAACTTCCTTGGCACCACCTGGTCGGCTCAATTCGACCCATAGCAGTGCATTCTCTTCTAACTGTTAAATTGAATAAAACATCCCATTCACTTTTCACTAAGGGCATGGCTACCAAACAGGTTAGGAAAGAGTCACCAGGGGAGGCCATGGACAGGCACAGCATAGACTGGTTTAAAGCTTCAGCTAACATAAGCCAAACATTGTGTCTGGAAGGGGTTGCATTGAAGACACCCTCCTTCGTCGAGAAGCAGTCCTATTAGAAGTCCAGCTTAAGAAACAGATCTGGCTCCCACAAATACCGATTTGGAAGCCACCCATGGTCTTGTCCACACACAAATTTCAAAATGATACAATTTCCATAGGAATAGCACAAAGGATCACAGTGGGCCACGGCAGTGATGTGATATGCAATACCACCACTTCTGACACTTTCGATGCTGACAAAAAACCCACACTTGATGGGAATAATCTTTGCAAATAAAACAAGGGACAGGGTTATTCTCAAGTCCAAGTCTGTCCTTAAAGAGTTTCCAGTACTGCTTACAGAGACAAACTTGATCTGTGGTTATAGCCTTTACATGATCTGAAATGGGTCATCCACGGTAGTTGAAGAGTGGTGTCAATTTGATGAGGCTGAGGCTGGAATGGCTGAGGTCTCTGCTGGAAGTGTGCCAGAGTGGTCAGGATCTTCAGGAAAGGTATTCAAGGATTCCCTGAAGGGTTCCACTTAGGACCACTCTCTGTAGAAACACAGGAAAAACCCCTTCCCCATGAAATAAGGTGAAAAGGTCCCAAGATCTTACATGTTTCTGCATCCTTAACAAGGACTGGGGCCTTCTGTTTAATCTCTAACTGTCAGTTATTGTCAAAGTGCCTTACAATCGGAGGATTGGGATCCATCAGGGAACAATTTAGAAAGTTAAAAACATGCAATGCTTTCTGTAATCACTCAGCTGGAGTAGCATTCCCCATTCCCCCTATCTGTTTTAACAAAAGATGTTTAAGTGAACAGTGGATTCACTCAGTGATAGCTTGGCTTGTTGAGTGTCCTGGTTTAGGGCAAATATTTAGGAGGAAACCTCTGGGGGGTCTCCTCTAGGAAGAGCCGATTCCAATCGCCCCTCCCCCTACCGGTCCGGGAAGAATTTCCTTAGAGAACAGTGGAAAAAACTATTTATTTAACAAATAGAATATTTACAAGTATAGGGAAAAATTGGATAATATGAAAACAATGAAACCTCTCCTTCCTCTGAAGAGATGGTAGATTCAGAGTCCGTCTGAGTCCGGTTCAGTTCTCCAGTGGGGGGGGCCGATTGCCGGGCCCGGTTATAGGAGTCGGCGAGGAGGGGGGGGGCCCCCCGGGAGTTCCCTGGTGTCCTGGGCCCACGCGATGCCAACCAGTCCCAAGAAGAGGGAAAAAAAAGAAAAAATATCCAGCAAAAGAAACAAAGTCTCTCCCTGCAAAAAGCTGGGAAAAATCCGAGGAAAAACCCTCCGCTGTGAGCTCGGGCAGCACCCACCACACCAGAGAGAGTTAAAAAAAAAAAAAAAAAAAAAAGAGATAACGCTGTCTGCTGGAATGCAACCTCTCCACTCTCTCGGCCTTGGTTCGTAGTATCCTGCAGACAAACGGCGAGTGTTTTTTTCCCTCCACCTTCACTCTCACTGTCTTCCTTGGACCAACTTAAAGCTGCAGAACTTAATGTCCAGCATAAGCAAGAGGACGATTGGGGATACAAACAGGTCATATGGCCAACCCAGGACATTGAGGAATGAGGAATCCCCACTTTGTGTGTTACTCTCCAGAGGGCAAGAAAATTTGCAACTCTCTGGGAAATGTATGATGGACCATTATCAGTTTTGACTTGTGAGGGAATTCTCAGGACTGCAAAGGCACTGATAAATTGATGGCAAACATCTCTTCCCATTCTCCTGTATGACAGGATGCAAATAGGGCACCTGAAAAGGTATCTGTATAGGAATGTATACACTTAAGTCTGCCAAATTCAGGAAAGTGAGTAACAGGTATTTGCCAAATTTTGAGGCTCTGGAGTCCTCTAGGGTTAACACCTCCAGCGAGAGAGGGAAAGGAGTGCCTCTGACAGTCTGGGCACACAGTTACATTGCTAGAGGCTTGGCGAGAAGGCAAAGTGAAAGTTCTTGCCTGCTCAGCAGCATTTTGGTGAAAAAATGAGTGATTTTTGCCTGGGAAAAGCGATCAGGTAACACCTGTGCAGGTAGCGTAAGCAGATCAGCTTGGCGATTCCCTTCTGCAATGAAACCAGGTAAAGTAGTATGAGATCTAACATGCATTTCAAAATACGACTGGTCTTTTATCTGAAAGGAAAACAAGTTATTTCAGCCAATAAAACAAATGTGCATCAGGCACATCTTTTAGCACAGCAGCTTCAGCTCTTTCCTCAAGTCCTGCAACATAAGCAAAATCAGTTATTAGGTTAAAAAGAACAGACCAGCTTTTAGAAACTCATATAACAGCTGGTAATTCAACAATTTGAAACCGTGGTGACATCTGAGTCCCATTGATTGAAATTTGAGTCCCACCACAGTATTACTGACTTGTGGGTGTGACCACATCCATCTGTAAAAATAGTTAATGCTTGCAACGGAACTTTGCTTCTCTTGGGTTGTGTTCGAAGATTAAAACTGGTTGCGATGAGCTTGTGTTTTGGGGGATGTGTAGAAAGTTGTCCGGAGAAGTCAGTGAAGACCATCTGAAACATTTCAGATTGTTGAAGTAGCCACTGTAAATAAACAGTAGTACCAGGCAGACAAATTCAACAGAAATATACACTTGCAAGTGCAACAAGTCTCCGTCTAGCTTTTACAATGAACAAAGCAAACATTTCATGTTGGGTGCTGACAGTTTTGGACATGTGGTGTGGCAGAGAAATCCATTCAATGATTAGTAAACGGTCTGGCAAATTAGGGTCCCATTTAAAAATTAAAGCATGGGGCTGCTTGGCTGGATTTAAAATTACTAAAGAAAAGCGTAACTCAGGAGCCCATCAGGCTGCTTTCTGTTTGAGATAGCACTAGATACCTTTTGCAATGCTTGGCAAGCTTCCAGTGTAAGTTCCGTGACAATAATAAATCTGATTCTCCTTTAACAGAGCGAACCAAGGGCTCAAATCTGTGTTTGAGATTCCTAACAGGGGCGGAACACAATTAATTGTCCCCAAAAGCTTTTGAGCATCATGCAAAGTATGAATATCAGTTTGAATTTGTAAAGGCTGAGGAGAAATACTCTGGGTCCTAATTTGCAAGCCAAGGTATTTCCAAGGGGGTTGATGCTTAATTTTTTCAGGAGCAGCACAAAGTCCTGCCTGGGTTACAGCATCGCTGACTAGGGCTAGGGGTTTCTCCATAACTTCTTGTTTTTCTACAGCAATTAATATGTCATCCATATAATGATATAAAAGGCATCAGGCATGTCCTGATGAATGGGGCTGACGATTTTTGCAACCAACCACTGCAGATAGTGGGAGAATTTTTCATTCCAAGGGGCAAGACAACCCAGTGATATCTTTGCAAGGGTGCTTGCATATTGGTACTTGGGAGAGAAAAGGCAAATTTTGGTGCATCGTCAGGATGCAAAGGAATATCAAAAAAGCAGTTGTTTAAATCAATGACCGTCAAATGCCAGTCTCGAGGGATCATGGTAGGAGATGGAAAGCCAGGCTGGAGGGCTCCATAAGGGTGTTAATTTTGTGGAGGTCATGGAGAAAGCGCCACTTGCCAGTTTGTTTTTTAATGACAAACACAGGTGAATTCCAAGGACTGGTAGAGGGGACTATGTGTCCCTTTTGAAGCTGTTCCTGAACCAGCTCGGTGAGTGCACACAGTTTATGTAATGGCAGGGACCATTGATCTACCCAAATAGGTATATCAGTTTTCCAGGTTAATTTCAGGGTGTCACACGCTTCAATGGTTCCCACTAAAAATGTGACTGAATTGTGAAACCCCACTGAGAGAGTACATCTCTTCTCTATAATACCATGGGCACAAATGGCCTGACAGAGGCTGTGTGACCTTCTGATCCTGTTAGTTGAATCAGATAGCAACTTTGATAGCTGCAAGTGTGTCCTCTGATCCTGGTGAGGGTCAGAGGCAACTCCATGAGGATCCGGTTGGTGGGCCACTTATCTTGAGAAATGACAGTGACATCAGCTCTGGTATCTAAAATACTGGCGAGTGTTATTTGTTGTCCCCATAATGACAGGGTGCATTGGCAGTAGGATGTTTGTATGAAATTGTTTGGGTCCATAACTTTCATGGGGTCTCTACAGAACCAAATCTTCCCACTCCGGTGTTATGTTTTTCTACAGGAGATGGTAAATCATGTGAATTTGGGAGATTAATTTAGCTATGTGGGTTCCTTGTGGGATAAAACATAAGGGATAAGGGGTCCAAACCATGATCTTAATGATTCATCATTAGAATCTAAGCCTGTGACCACAGGGAGAACAGAAAGTCCTGAAGGGCTGGTAGAGGACCTTCTCAAAAGTAGGGCACTTTTTTGTGGTCCAAAAACTCCTGTAGAGAGTAAATGAATAGAAGAATCTCATAACATTACTGTGGTTGGGGTGTACAAGTCCAATCCAGCATTGTCTGCAGTTGCTAGGCAAAGGCTTGAGGCAAGTTTCCACTGGGCATCCGCGGGGCTGGCATCTGTGAGGATGGCTGAAGCATCTGTGTCAGAGCGCAGTGCTGCTGACCTGCACACTGGGTCCAGTTTTCCTGGTATCCTTGGAGCAGAAGACCTTTGGAATCATACTTGGAGTGACATTGGTCAGCAGAATGTGGGCCTCTGTGGCACCGTGAGCAAACAGGAGTGGTTTTGGGTTTACCTCTTTTCAGAGCAGAGAAGTCCTTTTTTAAATGACTGGGTTTGCCATAGCCAAAACAGATTCCTGAAGTTGCAGGAGACTCCTTCACAGCTGCAAAGGCTGCAGCCATGGTTGCATATTGATGTTCTATTGTGCCAACATGGTTACACACTTCAACCATTTCAGTTAAAGTGGGATTCTGATTTGGCAGGGACTTAAGGAGTTTTTTTACAGTCTGTGTTTGCATTCTCAACAGCAAGCCTCAAAAGTAAAATTTTGCAAGCGTCTGCATTATTAGTTTAGCGTTCGAGTGCCTGTTTAAGGCAGTTCCATAAACTGCATATAAGACTCTTGAGGTCCCTGGACAAAAGTTGTAAATTACTTTTGAGGTGGTTTTGCATCAGGGACCTTCAGGAAGGCTTGGTGAGCCACGTCTCAGATTCTCTCAGGGGCTTCTCTGGGAATGTCTCAGGCTTGGACAGCGGTATCGGTATATGATCCTGTTCCCATAAGCTGTTTGGTGTGAGGCCCACCAAGTTCTGATTAGTATGACCCACATAAGATAGCAGCAGATTCTGTATACCTTTTTCCCACTTTTTTTTCCCATAAAGCATTTTGAGTTGGGCATAGCAACAGCTGTGCCAGTGTTTTTAAATCATATGGTGTCATGATATGAGTGACAAACACAGGTTCCTAAAAAGTGGTGAACTGATACTGTGCTCTGTGGCCGCCCGTCGGAGATCTTTAAGCTCTGGTAAAGATAGCTGTTCCCAATGGGCAGTTCACTCCCTTGGTCCCATATTTAAGAACAGTGCCCCAATTTTGTCTGCAAAGTCCACATCCCCTTTCTTTAATGCTTGCTGTTTAAAGTGGACCCAGATATTGTGAGGGTCAAGAGGAAATAAAACTGGCTCTTTTTTGGGATTGATGGGTCCGGGGTCAAAAGGATCTTCTCCTTCATCCTCACTGCTGTCAGCTGGACCATAGCCAGCAGTAAATGCTTTTACAGATCATGAGGAGCTCTTTTCCCTTTTTGTTGCAAGGGGGGCTGGAGCCATTGGTGAAAAAGGCACAGTCCTCTGAGGGTCCGCTTCTGTGGCAAGGGGACAAGGGGCATCCTCTTTATTTTTAGCAAGAGATTTTTCCTGTGCTTTTAAAGCTTCAAAGATTACTTTCCAGGGGTGGAGATAATTTCTGCAGCAGCTTTATCACCCTCAGACACAGCATTCCAAAGTTCCACTCCCATCTAGTCCCACAGATTTGCTGTGAAAATTGTGGACTGAGTAACTCCTTGCAATCTAGAAGCAGTCCATCAGAGTATGATTTTTACATTGTGTGCAGGCAAAGGTTTGCCCTGCTTGTCTGGCGGCCTTGACATAAGCTCAAGCACATCTCTTTCTAGTGTGGTCATCCCATGACCCTGGCCCATAGTTCCCTGCAGCAGCTCATCTCCTTTTCAGAGTATCAGTTGCCGGCCGGTGTGGCTCCTGCTTCTTCCCATGGCTTAACCACAGTTCTGAAGGCTCCTGCTTCATCTTCGGTGAAGTTCTGAAGTTCTGCAGGGCTTTGCTGACTGTCACTTTGGAGTAATTCCTTCCTCACCCCATCCTCTCACGGGGCACTAGTTGTCATGTGAGGGTCAGCGATGGAAGAGACAGGGCAGATGGCTTGGATGCAATAAGCCGATTTCATTGATACAGAGCTGCGTATTTATACATTTTCAGCAGTTATATAGGCAGTAATCACTATAACAACCATACCTATGTTTTCTGATAATATTGCAAAACTAAAAGCAAGCACTAACCAGCACTGGTACATACCTTACATACTTTTTACTTTTGTCAGCTATTTTATGGTAGGCCTCACTGCCTGTCATGGTTTATGGCCCAGTAAGGTTACAGTGTCCACTCCTGACATGAGTTCAGCAGTACCCTCCCTTCTGCTTTCTAGCTCTATCCCCACATTTTTGTGATTTATATTATCGTTTTCATTGCCCAACACACCTCTCATAGGTCAGCACCCTCCCTGGTGTAAGTGATGCTTTTGGCACTACTGCAGAATGGTAAAGACACATATTTTCAATGGTATTTCCCAGCTAGCCTGATGCAGCAAAGTGTGATTTGTCTGAAATAAAATTCTTTATGTATAAAAGAGGCCTGTGTGCAAGCCCTCAGAAGTAAATTTATCAAAGAGAAACATGAAACAAAATCTTTTTTCAAGTGTATGCAAACTTTGACACTCATGTCCTTTTCTCTGTGCAGCGTTGTCAAGGAGGGTTCAAACCAATACTCCCCACACATAGTTATAGTGTCAGCCATGAAGAATGGGCCAGGTTGGAAGGACCACAGTGGATCACCTGGTCCTACCTCCCTGCTCAAGCAGGGTCATCCCAGAGCACATGGCACAGGATTGTGTTCAGACAATTCTTAAATATCTCCAACGAGGGAGATTCCATGACCCCTCTGGACAATCTGTCCCACTGTGCAGTCACCCACACAGTAAAAAATCCCCTTGTGAGTATTTCAGGCATTTGCCCTAAAATGCTAAACAATAACAACATCTATAAACTGCAGCAAAATATATTCAGCCAGCCTGGACCACTCATCATTTTTGCATGACATTAATTTTAAATGCTTCTGTATCTTTGTGGACAGTACTGAGTTTGTTTTCTTTGGCAAAAACTTGAATCCCTCTTGAAGAATCAAATCCTTCTTGTTCCTCTGCTCTTTCTGTCCTTTATGAAAGAGGTCTTACTGAAGCAATAAGATAACTCTTTTCCAAGCCTCTGATGACAATCAAAATCATTCCTCCCAATTAAACTGTTCATGTCCTAGATCCATGGGGAGGTGTACTTACTTTGGAGCAATGGTCTGCACAGGGATCAAGTAATTCTTCATACCTTTTCATAGGGGAAGGGAAGGAAAGGGAATTGATGATGAACAAATAACTGAGAACTCCTGCAGCTATGCTCTGTACTTATTGAGCAAACATATCACAGGAAGCAACTGGGAAATCATGATCAAATGTATGAACTGGGAAGCAAAACTAAACATCTGTGCCCTCACCAATGAATCTGCAGGGAAAACCTGGGAGAGGATCACAAATATTTACCACATGGCTAATGAAGTGCAGAAGATTCTGGCAGAGATTTTAAGGGAGATGAAAAAATCTTTAAAATGAGGCTATCGTCAGCCTCAAATGTGATGTAATGTTTGAACCATAAAGATGCATCAGCTAAGTAGATAGAAGCAGGTCAATGACTTGACTTTCTGTTTAAGAACCTAAGTAGTCTTGAAGGAGAGTAGAATTGAATCAACAGAGCTATAGGGGACTGGATGGGCTCCTGCAGTAAGGAGTACAGAAAATAGGGATTTCTGTGCCAATTTTGATGAGAAATTTCAACCACCCTTAGCAGGAGATGTCTGGGCTGCCTGCAGTCTTCAGGCAGAGATGAGAGCACAGGATGAGGCCATGTAGGGTCAGGCAGGGAGGCTTGGAGTGAGTGACTGTGCTCAGACACACTGCTCTCTGATCCACCTCCAGCCCTGAGCCCAGAGCAGACTGCAAGGCAGAACTCCCAAGGCTCCTCTGGAGAAGAAATTTGGAAGAGGGTGAGTGTGACAGTACACAGATATATACAATAGAAGATGTTTTCAGTAAGGGTAATGAAAATCTTATTTTCCTAACTTATCTCCACGAGTCATAAGCCTTTTGTTACGTGACTGATCAGCTCTTAGGACAGAAGCACCCATATCTACATTGGAGATATCTTAACAGATTTGTAAGAGAATAAATCAACAGGACACTCCCCACTGACTTCAGAGATCACTGGGTTTGGCTTTCACTCTTGATACTAATTGGGGACCTCTGCTGCTTAGATGTTCATGGCTAATTTAAACATTGAAATTACCTGGCTGCAACATCAACATAAAGTGGTGCACATCACTCTGCCTCTTCAATTGCTTGATAACTTTACAGTGAAGTCCCTTGGGAAGGAAATTAATAAAGTATTCTTAGCTTTTCTACTGTTTTTTGATGTCCCCAGGCAACTCATGTCAGAGATAGAAGTAAATACAGAAAGAAGTAAAAGTCAGCAAAAAGAATTTCAAGTGGAATTTGCAGTCACTAAATGCAGAAATGACTGAAAATCTTTCTGTATCTCAGCTTTTATGCTTAACTGACACGTGTCTTAAGTCAGTACAATTAAAATCAGAGTGCTTGCTCTAAATTCTCATACAGACTTGGAGGAACTCATAAATTCATGGAGAGGACTGTGGAGGGAGTGATGGTGGAAGGATTTGACTACTGAGCAGGAAGAAAGAGAAAGGGAAGGACTGCATAAAATGCAGATCAGGAAAATCAGATAACCAAGACAAATACAAATGAGCTCTGAAAGACTTTCTGATTAGAGTCGCTAAGAACTGTAACAAACTTTAATATGTTTTGAGAACAAGATAATGAGATGAGGGAGTCAGTCCTCCAGAGGCTGGCATGCTTCTGATCCGCATAAAAATCCCTTCTCACAACAGAGCAACCCAAGTCCTTGTCCCTTTGAATCTCCTAACCTAAGCCATATTATTCTGGGAAGAGCTGGGTAGGCAAAGCCTGCTTCTTTTTGAGGTGTTACCTGTGACTCAGCAAGTGAGCCAGTACTGAATGTATAGTTTGGTTTTCTTTTTTGTGGGGGTCCTTTGCTGAGGCTTTTCTGGGTGAGTGGTGATAAATGAAGCTGGTGGCTCCCAGCTCAGCTCCATGATGGGAATCTCTGCTTGGATTGAAAGATAAAAGCCATCAGTGTGATGTCAAGAAGTGTGACAGCACTGAAGCAAAATGCCACAGACAGTTTTTTCCATGGCTCAGGGGATATTTGAGAGGTAAACCATCTGCACATGTAGAGGTACTCTGTGCTCTGAGGTTGTTTTCACCAAAAGGGCACCTAAAAGCTAAAGGAGATAAAAATGAATAGTCATCATTATGGACTGGGTTTCTGCCAGCTGCAAAGTAATTAGAGTTTTAATTGCCCTGTGATGAAAGTTTTAATTACTCAGCAATTAGTGCTTGAAGTTTCAAGTGCTTCACACGCACTCAGTTGCATTCTTGAATTGTCAAGAGCAAAAAATGGAGTAGCTCCAGCATGCCTCAGCAAAGCTCTGAGCAAGAGAGGGGAACATCAGGGATGGAGCAGTTATGCCTGAAACCCATCCTAACTACTCTAAGTACAGGATGTTTAATGCAATTCAACAAAATATTTTACCTATTCCCTACCTAATTTAACCAAAATACCCTTTGTTGTGTCAAGTATTGATTGCTTCATACCTGGCATAATCCTGATTTATTTTCATTATGCTAGATAATAAAGATCCTGGGGCTCTTGTTTCTCTCTGCTTGCTTTGCTATAATTTAAATATCATTAATAAGCAAAGTCAACTGTTGCAAATGGTGCTGGAAACCGGGATGCATTTAAGGTAGAGAGTCCAGAAGAAACTGGATATTTATGATCTGCTTGGATAACCCCAAAGAGGCAAATTGTCTGACAAAACATCTAGTCAGGGAGAAGGGACAATTTTCCATAAAATAATTACAGTTGCTCCAGCTTTTTTCTTTTTATTTTAATGCCCAGAAGAGACAACTTTAAATAATGCTCAGATTTTTTTACAGGCAGCATGCAAAATCTATCACAAGAACTTTGGCAAAACCAGACAAAATTGATTTAGTAAAAATGCTTCACGGGAAAAAATCTGTTAGAGGAAGGGTGGGATGAAACTTTTCAGAAATTCAATTCTATTAGATGTTACTCATAATTCTAAAAAGTCTTAATTTTAACAGGGGAATCAAAATGCCTTTCATAATGTGGGACATTTGTTTCCTTTTTTTTCTTAGACTGGTTTCCAAATTTATCTATTGGTAAACAGAGTTAAAATTGAGACATGAAGTTTATGGGAAACATAATAATAATCACATAAGCACAGGTTAAAAAAAACAAAGCCCTTCCTATTCCTGCATATTAGTATTAAGTCTAAATAATATACAAATAAAACACTAAACAAGACTTTTCCCTTCTGCCCTGAAAGCGATTTAGGCCTTTTAACAGTACATGGATGGTTAGTAACCTGGTTAATAACTCAGAGAAATTGGGTCTTCTCTAAAGTAGCATCAGATGTTTTTTTTGTACCCTGGACTGTCCAGGTCACTGATTCCACAAATGCTCTATTTCACTGGGGTGCTGAGTTCAGAGACTGTACATGTGTTTTCTGTCTCATTTCCCTGAGACAAAGTCTGTAGTTCATTTCACAATGGCGAACAGATACCTGATGGCAGCAGGCTCTGTCTTTTCCAGTTATTATGCTGCAAAGCATTAAAGTCCCAGTAAGCTGGGATTCACCTCACTGGATGTAGCTCTCTTGTCTAAGCTGGTAACAGGCTCAATGAATAGACACAGACATCTGGGTGAGTCACTCCTTCCAAGTGTAAATGCCCAGGACACATGAGCTGATTACTCTCTGGTGGATCTGTCTCTAATAAAAAAAAAGGAGATCAACTTTTAGACAATTGAAACCAGGAGAAATGCAGAGTCTCAGAAGCATGACAGTAGAAGAATGGACTGAAAAAAGTAGGTTTTGTTGAGTGTCAGTACTGATTTCCCCTTTCAGATCCAGGAAAAGGACATGAATTTCAGACAATGTTCAGTTATCATTATTTCTTTCACCTCTGAGGCTGCAGCTCAGAGCGCCTGGCTTAGATAACAAAGAACCTTGTGTTAGGCACCCTGTGGATCCAGGACAAACAGCTACCCTCCATCTCGGGTAGATCAGTGTTAAGGCAGTCCCTGCCACACATTGATTTACACTGAAGTCGTACTGTACAGTCTTTGCAACAGGCATTTCTTTACTTGACTCTGCTGCTGAAAAGTGCTGTTTCTTGTCAGTGTTTGGCACCTTACAGAACTTATCCTTTTCCATTATTGTTTTCCAGCTATGCTTTTCCCAGCTGCTCAGCGATTCAAGAGGTCCTCAGCTGCCTTCTTCAACCCCGTGTTACAAAACTCACTGGAAGATGTGGTCCTGCTTTATGAGGTTCAGTATAAGCCTTAAGCCTTAACCAAGACTGGGAGTACTGTCCACACTGGGGTTATCCATTACCTGGCTTCATGCCACTTTTATTCATCCCAGCAGAGCAGTAAAACCATGACTGTGTGATAGTTCACCAGAAGGGTGGGAACACATATAAACTTTCTGGTCTTCCCCACCTCCAGACAGTGCAATTGACTCCATTAGACAAAAATTAAAGACCCAAGGACAGGTTGTTAATTCATATTTAGTCTGTGTGGAGTGTCTTAGAGAAAATAAATAGCTTTCTGTGTTCTGATTTTGTACCAGTTTCTTTTAGCTGAGCTTGACATTGACAAAGGTCAGAGGATCTCCATCAAAGATGAGGAGCTGGCTTCCCTGAGGAAGGCTGCTGAGTTTGACACCATCTGCAACGAGATTATCCCCAAGAGCATCACAGAGATCCGCAGGCTGGGCAGCAGGCTGTCGTCCTACCCCAGGGTCCTCAAGAAAGAAGACTTTGAAAGGACAGTGCTGACCATGGTCTACACAGCCTACAGAGCTGCTCAGTCCCAGGGCCACCAGAAAGACACTTGGGCTGAGTCCTTTGTCAACCTCTACAAAGCCCTGAAGAACGATCTGATGCTCCCATACAACAAACAAGCCTCGTAGTGGAAGAGGAGGAGAAGCAGCTCTGCTCTGGCTGATAATGGACACAACGTAGCACGCCCATCACTGTATTCTGTAAAGAGTTTAATAGCCTGCTTCATGAAAGATTACTCGTTATCTGGCTCCCTCTTGTGGAATCCACTTTCTAGTTCCATGCTTGTGAAAAACCACTTCAGTCCTGAGAATTCAATTTCTGTGCTGGTTTAGAGTCATGCTCTGTGACAGACAAAGAAGGGAGCCTGGTGTACACCCAGGCAGCCCCTTGTTTTAGGCAAACCCTTGGTTCTTACTGTGGGTTTCCTACAGGCAATACATAAATATACTATGCTTATGCTCTCATGCTGATGTGTAACTGCTGGGAGTGCTGCTTTCCCAGCTGGGGAAACAAGTTCAAGTTGTGGCTGACCAGTAAGAAAATATAGAGAGATGGAGGCCCTCTGTAAAATGAAGAGGTTTCATAACTATCTGCTTTCAGAAATTGTGCCACATAATATTCATTCTAAATATTCTCATAAGTACTCTCTGATTCACTTCATTTGGTTGAGCCAGCGTTCCATTGCAATAACATTTGCAGAAGAAAAGAGCATTGTGAAGACTGGCAGCAAACAATGCCTGTTAACGTATTCCCTGCTTCCTGGAGCTGTCCTCCCAAGCAGTCTGCAATGATTCTTTCATTATTTGCACATGACTTTGCTTCTGCTGCTTGTTTTTTTGAAAGGAACATGTATTCGCCCTCAGTGAAACCAAGGCAAGACAAAGGCCCTATTTAATTTAATAATGACATATTTTTCCTGATTCTATCACTTGAACGTAGGCCATGCTTTGGAATACCTCTGAGGCAAGGGAAGAAAGTGCATTAAAACATACCTGGTGCTGAATTTAGCACTGTGGCTCTTTTTCTTTATAGTAAATTGCATATTCATTTGAGTATATGTGTGTGTGTGTGTCTCTATGCTCATGCATGTGTGTGCACAGAACTGCTGAGTATGTAGGAGAATCCCAAATTGTTCTGTCAGTGAACAATTGCATCTGACCACTTAGCAGAAAAGGCCATTTACCAATTCAGTGGTGCAAATTATGAATTTGGGAGCAGCAAAGGAAAAACTGTAGAAATAGTGCAGCCAATTATGATAAACTCCCCAAAAAAATCATGACAGAAAATAGACAGGAAAAGGAGATCTATTTTGTCAGACAGAAGACTAGCTATGGAAAATTCAAACTCTTCTAAATCAAACCCCTCAATGTTGGTGCACAAGAAAAACAAATTCTGTTTTTCTATAGAGTTGGTTCTACTTCCAGACCATGGGAAAAGAGCTGGACATTTATTTCATTCCTTTATACCATCATTCTCTGTATTTCTAGTGCATGATATCTTAAGGATGCAGTCCCAAATCACAAATCCCTGAGACTAAAAGAGATTTAAAGATTCCAGCCCAAGTTCTGAATCATGTTTAACTGCTTTTGCATCACTTGAGCAAAAGGAGTTAATTCTTCTGTGTCCCTTAACAGGGATACCTCAAGGACTGGAGCTGAAAAATTCCACCCATAAGCCCAGCAAAGAGCACAGTGCCAGCAGTCAGAGCACACCGGGTTTGGCAAACACCTGTGGGAATGTGGAAGCACAGCAGCCTTAGGGGCAGTCTGGCCATGACATTAGGAGCTGGACAAAGGGCTTAGGAAAGACAGAGTCAGTCTTGTTTCCCCCAGGAGTTTCTGGATTTGTGTGTATGAGTGTACATCCATTTAGACACAGGCACTTTTATACCTGAACAATTTTGCTGGCCATCTCCAAAGCCTGTCTGGCAGGGTGGCAAAGGAAACTGCAAACCTCGGGCACAAAGCTGTGGGCCACAAATATCTGTCTCTTCTGCTTGCACACACAGAGCTCAGCACCCCCAAAGCAGCCTTGCTCTCCTGCCACATGCCCTTTGAGCCCTCAGCTTTAACACTGATGATCTGCTTGGGATTTCTCCTCCCACCATGCTTTATAAATTCATGAAGGGGAAATGCCACAGAGTGCAGTGCTGCCTTTGCAGCTCTGCTTCTTGGCTCCCTGAAACACCACTTGCTGGAAGAGTTTGGAACCAGAGCAATTCATAAATGCCTCACAGCCAGCTACTCCAAGTCAGCAAAAACAGCAAGAAAGAGAACTAGAGCAAATATTAAATGCTAGCAGTCACCATCCAGAGAAATACCTCCCAGCCATGCTGCTTACACCACAACAGGACTGCCCAGCAGAGTTTACTAATCATAAGATACCCCACAGAAAAAAAATACAGATAATTTTTAATATCTTATTATTCCCTATGGCATACATACCTTACCGAACTTACAAATTGGTAACTGAAACATTTATCTCCTCAACAGAAAATAAAGGTTTTATGAGTTTGTTTCCCTCCTTCCATTACTGTGTGCGATATAAGAAAAAGATTTATTCCTTGGGAAAGCTCTTGGACTACCCAGGTTAATTTAACAGAGACTCTCAATGTAATAATAAAAACATTCTACATAAAAGTACTTGCCTTTGCATTGTATTGATTTCAGCAGCAGATTTACTGTTTTGAAACTTCAGCTTGAGTAATTGATTATCTTAGGCTGTGAAACTCTTCATGGGAGCAGCAGCGCAGGAGACAAGAGGGAACATCCCTTCCCTCTGAAGGAGCTAATAAATAGGAATGAGATTGCCTCCTTTTTCCAGAGTTCAGATGGGAAGGAGCATTCTGCCTCCAGGGAAGTTCTTTGGGCTTAGGGCATTTCCCTTCCTCAATATTGCTTAAGATGCAGGTATAGGTTGCCTTCTCCCTGTCTCAATTTGCATCTTATCACTTTGGACTGAATCTTCTTTATGGGCAGTTAGAAAACATCAAGGTTAGAAAACCACTGCCCCTAAATGGTACTTTTCCACCCTTTGACCTTATATACCATAAAAATATGAAAAAAAATATTTTCCACTTAATATAAAACAGTTCTTAATTTCATGAGTATTTTAGCTTTTTCATTATTATTTTTTAGTTCCTCTGAAAAAACTAAAAAATCAGATCCCAAGTTGTATTGGCCAACCCAAAATCTTCACATTAACTATAGCTTTCCTTTGATTACTACATTTACCTGAGAAGTCTCAAGGTTCTGTTGCTTGATGGAAGTTTCAAGGTATAGAAGCATTCCACAGCCTGAGATGAAAATTACTAATTTCAGAAAGAATTCACCCCACACATCAAACTCCTCTGCAAGTCATGTTTGTCCATCTACAGATTGTGCATGTAACTAGCCAAGGGCTTCAGTCCTAAATCTCCAGTGCTTTCTGACCCACAAAAAGCATTAATAAAACAAGAGTTGGAGAAATGTTTCTTGGTTAGAAGACAATAGTAGCAAATCTAAAATGTCTCATTTGGTTTTGAACCCTATGGTTGCTCAGGGCACACAAGTCATCACAGACATCAGCCCGTGCCTCATGAATTAGTGACATTCAAGGGTTGTGACGGAAGAAACATGAATACAAAAGATACTGTTCAGAAAACAATGATTATTTATTTATCATCAGTACAGGGACCTGAAAACAATAACAAACTGTTCAGTCACTTTAAAAAGCTCTTTTTATATATTTGTGGGAATGTCAGAATGTTGTTGATTTTCTCAAATGTTCTGACAGGGTTTGGGACAATGGGTGGAGCAACTTTTACCTTCTGCAGTCCTCATTGGTGAATTAGAGTTGCCTGTAGCTTTTTAACATATTTTTGTCTTGAGATCAAGTATAATCCCTGTTGGAATTACTGCCCTGTGAATTCCAAGCTCAGGGCAAAAGTAGGGTAAAGGTAGATACAAAATAGAAGCAAAGAAATAAAATCCGAAGGAGCCACAAATGGAGGGGGAGTTTGGTCTTTTCTTTAAAGACGAAGTACCTGAAAATTTGCTTCTATGAACTGAAAAATAAATTGTTTGGTTTGGTAATTATCCGCAGAAAAGAAACTGTATTTGAGACTTTCAGACTATCAAACAGGAGGAAAAGCAGCAGCTCAAAACATATCTCTTCTGGTTTATGGAAACGGGAATAACACCACTAGATGATGGAAGAGAAAAACTTTATAAAACACGGGAATAAGGATACAACACATCTACAACTGTGAGTCTGAATTAAAAAGGAAATTTGTCAAAAGATCACTATGCTCCAACTTGCAAAACTCTGTGTGTTATGGTGTGATAATAATTTGGTTGTGCTGGTGAGCCCTACATAAACTGAATTTCTTTTTAATTGAAAAATCTTTTCAAAACAACAGATTGAAGAATAAATAAACTAAGAAAGATATTTTAGGTGACTGTGGGGATAGGAGATGAGGTGGTGAGAGACCTTTGGGGGAAATCCACAGGTGAAGGAAAGCGTGGTGTGAAAATTGGAATATCTGAGACACTAGAGAAGAATCTGAAGGAGAAGAAAACCACAAGAAGGAGTATGGCAGTGATGAAGGAGATTCTCCGTTCCAGAAATCTCTTGCTCGTTGTTCTCATTCCACTTCTGCTGCTTCCTCTGCCACTCATATACCCCAGCAGTGTAAGTACATTTTCATTTTCTTTTTAACAAAGCCTCCCAGTGCAGCAGGTACTCCTGTTAATTAAATTTGCAGTGTGCAAAAAGAAAAGCAAAGACCTCAAGAAGCAGAGATCTTAGAAAAATCAAAGACTCGAATTTGAAGGACTGTGAGGGTCACTGAAAAATCATCAGTAAGAGCCCGAGCTACTTTGAGTTGCGTCACAAGCTCAAGAGTTGAAGAGCCAGGTGAAGCTAGAAAAGCACTGCTTTAAAGCAGAAATGTTGGATCTCTTCTAAAATAATATCTGTGTGCAACGGGGAATAGAACAAACACTCCATGAAATTTTCTTTAAGGAGAGGTCTTCAAAAAAAATACATAGAGAGACTACTTTTTTAGCAATAAGTATGTATGGAGAGACTTTCAATTTAATGTGGGTTTATAAGGACAGGAACTCAGGTGAGACAGGAACTAGGACTGGGTGACAATGCAGGGCACTGACTGCTCCAGGGCAGGGGTAGCAGGTGTTCTATGGTCTGCTGGAACATTGCAGCTCTGACATTGGCTCATAAAGGCTGGCCCAGGGACAAACATAGTAGAGTAAAAGGGGGAACAGCCTGTGTTTAACACACAAACCAGGAGTGAATGCAGCTGTGCTCCTGACACTGCTTTGGACCAATTGAATACCTTGACCATGTGGTAACGTCCTTTCTTTGCATATTTCCGCAGTTGTAACCCATAAATAGCAATGATTTCCTGCCTTATAGAGATGGTGAAATTTGGCTTATCAAAATTTGCAATTCAGTGAAAATCTGCAGCTTGTCCTTCCCCATAGACCAAGACACAAATCTGTCCAAAGAGTGCAGTTATTTCCATTCCATCCTCTACCCTGTTAAAGATTAATTCTTCCTTGTAGCGTCAGGAGAATTATGAGTACTACTACTTTATCAAATAGAAATCCAAAGGTTTAGAAATTGTACATCTGTTTTCAAAAACAAAACAGTAATATTTTGTTTGGAAAGATAACCAGGATTCATAGAAAGGAAATGTTCCTGCACCACTGGACTGTATGTTGCACTTTGAGTTTTCCTGCTATGAACTTCAATGGATCTTGGCTACTCTCTTATAGTACTTTTTAATCTCTTTTATCTCAAGATAAAAGAGAGGGAATGAATGACAGACAATTGTGCTCTTCAGGGAACAGAAAGACTCACCCTTTCACAGAAGGCTCATCCTTGTTTTACAGAAGGGTTTCATCTCTCCAATGTCACTGGAAGGGGGACATGGAAAGAGCTGCTGTCTGGCATGCTCAGCTAAGGGAATTGAAAAGTACCATATGGGTGCTGAAGCAGGAGTTCACTGACAGCATTGCTGCAAGAATTGTTATTGTATAGTACAAGCTCCTCTGCACTATTTCTTTGCACTTTGTGGTGCTGCTTTTCTGCAAAGTGATGTGAAAAACCATCCAGTGGAGATTTACATCCACTTCGTGTGTATGTGAATGACCACAGAGGATAAAGTACACCTGAAAATCTCATCAAAAGCTGGAAAAATGTTTATAGTGCTATTAAAACACACCCACACTAAATAAACCCCGCTGACAGTACACTATTCAAGTGCTTTAGTGTAGATTTTACTTTGTTACAACACATTGACTATGATTACTTTTTAAATGTGAAGATTAAATTTGATGCCTGCTGACAACTTTGCATTTTTACAATTATATTAGGTTTTTTTGCCTTTTTTATAGAGATTGAAATTACCAGGTCATTTATATTTGAATTTCTGCAGGGAATCAGCTTGCAGTGTCTTTGATGATATCAGCACATCTCTGGAATTGTCAAAGGAGCATTACATGTGTAGTGGCAAGAGAGTTCAAAGGGACTCAGAATTGTTTGTAGAAGGTGCAAATGGGAATAAAGCCCACCAATTCTTTTATATTATTTGGTGACAAGAAATGGTTGGCTGAAAAATAACTGAGAAAATGTACTTGAATTCTTTTTCCCCTTCCAAAGTTACAACTGAACTTGTACTACAGGTTCTGACACACATTAATGCCTTTCAGGTAAAAAAAGTTTTTGCTTTACAAACGGAGGGTCTTTTTCATTCTGTACTTATTTCCTTCATTGTTCAGAGTGACATGTGAGTATTTTTGCTTTCTTTTTTTTTTTTTGTAATTTTTATCCACTTTTTTTTTTATAATACAGATATCAGACTTTTTTTTTTTATATATATACCAGAGATACCATAAGGCATGCCACATGATTTCAGTCAGCTGAGGACACGTTTCTGTGACAACTGTGGCCACACTGTACCCAGTCAAGGACATTAGTTAACTCCTGAAAGTCAGCTGTTGACAGGGCTGTGAGATCTGCACTACCAGGGGATCTTGGCATCTTGATATGCCAAATTGACAGAGTGGACCCTAAAGCACAGAACATGCTCTTAAGAGACACAGATGACATTTTTTCATTCACCTTTGGTTTTCTTTACATAAGCTGAAGGATGGAATTTCAGCCTGATCCCATAAAATCAAAGACGTTATTCCAGAGGCTGGACTACCTCCTTGCAGTTCATAATCACTCATACGCATGCACGATATGCAATGCACACCTTTAAGTGGGCAGATTTCCAACACAGAATTTATTATTCCTTTTAATCATTCTGAGGTCCTTGGATGTTTTAGTTACAGAAGTTACAGTTAAAGACCCTTAGTGTGGAGCTTTAAGCCATGGCTTCTTTTCAGCTCCTCTTTTCTTTTCACCTAAGGGACTGACTGAGGGCAGATAATTAGATGATAGTCCCTTCAGCCGTTATGTTTTCCTTTTCCCTGCTACAAGCTTTGAGGTGGGCTTAACAGAAATTTTCAGCTGTAAAACAGTAAGTGAGGAGGGTGAAACAGTTAAAATTATATTGCCACTGTTTCAGTATAATACTCAGTAGCTCTGGTAACCATTAATTAAAACTCAGTTTAATTAAATAGAAGAGATTAATAGGGTTTCTCTTGGA
This sequence comes from Petroica traversi, assembly GCA_025920805.1. NCBI lineage: Eukaryota > Metazoa > Chordata > Aves > Passeriformes > Petroicidae > Petroica > Petroica traversi. Next base: position 31,834 of record JAHLSL010000102.1, on the reverse strand, counting down.
AACAAACTGAAAAAATAAATAAAGTTGCTAGACAAGCCGATTAAGTTTTTAGTGGAGATTAGCAAGGTTGGCTTTCCCAGTACTTGCTTACAGTTTTGTACCATCTAAAAATGTGGTTTGTTTTGGTTGGGTTGTTTTTTTTTTTGTAAAATGATTACAGCCTAGTATATAGGAAACACAAAGACTGCGCCCATCCCAGTGAGGTTTTGGTAGAAATGCAATTTCCCCTTGTACTATTCCATTTCCACTACCAGCATACTTTATTGCCACACACAGAGGAGTAATAGAAAATAAAAACAATCACTCAAAGAAATTAAAGGGAAGCACATCTTTGGAGTAAGAAAATGGTTTGGATACAGGTTAAGATTAAATACATTTTATTAATTTTGGTAAAATGTACCCCTTGGATCTTACATCTGCACTGCTTTAAAATAAAATGTCATTGATTCTTCTTTCATTAGTAGCTATTTTTCTCCACAGACTGGATCTCATACAGTGGCCATGCAGACAGAGTATTTTATTAGCAGAAGCTAATGAGTGAAAAACTAAAAATGCGTCAGAGTCACTAGGTTACAAAAATGGCCCTATGCTCTGCTCCCTGTGGAATATTAACCTTGAGGTATGATGTAGTTAAAGGTGACTGAGCAGCAAGTTGGCTAATCCAGAGTTAAATTTCTCCAACAACCCTTCAGACACTCTTTATATCTTCTCAAGTCATTAGAGTTTATCTGCTCAGAGGAAGTTTTCTTACATTTTTTTTTAATTTATAAGAAAATAAGGTTTTCTTATAAATTTATTTCAGCTATTTTGGTGGCCCTGCTTAATAGAATAACAGTCATAGAATAAATAAAATTGGAGAAAACTTCAAAGGTCATCAAGTCCAACTGCTAACCCAGCACTGCTGTGTTCACCACTCAACCATATTCCCAAGGGCCATATCCACATGTCCTTGGAAAGCTTCCAGGGATGGTGGATCCACCACCTATTTGGGAAATCTATTCCAATGCCTGACCACTTTAGCAGTGAAGAAATTTTCCCCAATATCCCATATAAACGTACCTTGGCTTTGTTGAATTATAACAGTTTAAAGTTATAGAGCAAGATCTGGCAGCTAATTTAAATCCAGGCTTCTGAGTAACTTTGACTATAATTCTCACACAAGTAAAGGAAATAGTACAAAGCAGTCTATCTTATTTTCCTCTCTGGGCTGTGTTCTGCCTGTTATTACTAAAAGCTGTACTTTAAAAAAAAGTATGAACAGCTTATTCTGGCTCTTTTTTAGAGATAATGTAAAAATGACATCAATAAACATGAATTTAAATACAAGCTGTTGATTAATTCCATTGAACCCACATCCCTGTATAATTTCACTAGGCTTTACCACCTTGTTCACATAACTGATTGGAAAACAATGAAATGTAAAACATTCTCATTGATTTGCACAGGGATCATTGAGAAATGCTTGTGTGACCCCTTGAAAGCTGCTTTATTTAGAAGTCATCCAGCCAGGAAAAAAAAGTAGTAAAATGGTATTTTAAAAAAAACTCGAACAACATTTGTGAACAGTGAATTTTCTAAACAATAGCAGTTTGTGAGCTATGACTCCATATGACTTCATAAGTTCATATGGAACATCTGGTGCATAATGAAGAACAGATAAATTTATAGCTGGAGTAAATCAGCGCAGACCTACTAAGAGCCATAGAACAGCAAATTAAGGCAAGTACAGGACTTGGCTTCAAATTTGAGAAAAGAAAATAGAAGAAAAGGAAAAGCCTTTTCTTGAGTATAGTTTCTGTAATTATTACCAGCAGATACCCCCTGGTTTCTAAGAATAGAAACTATTGTTAAGTAGAGGAAACTGAACTCATTGAGAACTCCAATGAGTGCCAAAAATAAAGATTTATCTCAGAAATGGACCAGAAGACTTCCATGCACTAGTTTTGTTTTCCTGTAAGAATATTCAGCAGATAGTACTTTTTTCTATCATATCCCAGCTCACCATGACTGTTCAGCATGATTCTCACATGCCTTTTTCTACCAGAACCTTGGACAGCAGCAAATTTGTTTGACTCCATTCACCCATTGCAACCCTGCCAGCCTGTGGTTTTATTCCAAAGGTCTGCAGAGGTTACCTGAGCAAATAAAATCAGCTAACAGAAATGTTTGCACACTGTTTAAAAAAAGAAAAAGCAACCCAAGTTTCCAGTGCATTTCCCAAGATAACTACAAGGCAGTTTTATGGCAAATATGAATGCTCTCACATGGTCCTGAAAACAAAGAGCTCCTGTCTTTGTCCAGGACGGAGAGAAAAACATGCAGAGATAACAGGTTAACAGGTCTAATCTGTGGAGTTATGACTGAATGCTTGATAAATATTGGATTATGAATTCACTGATAAATAGATTTATTGCAATGCTTTGCCCTGGCTTATGTGTGAAAACTTTCATTAGGGTCATCTTTTGAAACCATCCTTTCAGATGGTGGCCAAGATTTCACACCCAAAATGCTGCACTTTTGGAGATACTAATACAGTCCCTTTTGGTTTTTTAAATGAAGGCACCCTCAAGAATCCTATGGATGAGTTCACAGGGCTCCCACAGCATGTGGTAGGGCAGTAACCCTCACCCTTTGTGCTTTGTCCCTGCAGGAAGCCTCGTGTGCCTACGTGCTTGTGGTGACAGCTGTGTACTGGGTGTCTGAAGCAGTGCCTCTTGGGGCCGCAGCCCTGGTTCCTGCTTTCCTGTACCCTCTCTTTGGGGTCATGAAGTCCAGCGAGGTCAGACCATTGTGTATTTTCGTCATTTAATATTCTTACCCTCAGTTAATTCTCTGAATGAGGCTGATCTTAGTGCAGTTGCAGGATTTAGAGGTATGGGAGGAACATCTTGTAAAGTGTAACTGGGTCCCACCAGCTCTTTCGTCATCTGAGGATAGATATAAGATTTAATATAGATTATATTAGCCAGGAGAAATGTTTACCCTTTCAGCTCACCAACAATTCCCAAAGCCTATTGCACCAAAAGATCCCCTCCTCCATGCCATGTAAAGAGCAGCTCTATGACACTGTAAAGTTTCCCTCCCATTACATTTATTATGGATGTCATATAAGGCAACAGGCTGTATACACTAAAACCAGTTACCATTTACTGCAAAAGACTAGGTAATTTTGTTACCCAGGTGAATGTCTAGTTCCTTTTTCAAAGCTGTAACCTACTACTGCACAGCCATGAGTTGCCAGGCACAGGAGTTGCTGTATTAAAAATCCTCTATGATCAGTCCTGAATTTGCTTACTTGAGGTTTTTTTGAATGTTAATTTCTTTCATTATGTTCCAAGAATTTATTTTATTTTCTCTCCAACATCTTTTCCCCTGCCTTTTTATATTTCTTTCTTGGGGATGAGGGGACAGCACATTTGATTTAAGGACAAGTAATTCAGATAAGAATGCATAGGAATATGCAGCAAACATAAAATTGTTGGATTTCTCTTACAATCTAGCACTGGGAATACCCATAAGTGGATAGAGACAAGCATGAGCAGAGAGTTTTATGACTGCTTATTCCCCCAAGTTTTGTAATAAAATGAGATGCATTTTCATACAAACACAATCCAGTATTTTGACAATATTTTTTTTCCTAACATAAAGGTAAAGTAGTTGGGTGTTTTCATTAAAACTTTAGCAGCACATTGGAGAAGGAAAATTTAATGGCAGCCTGAGAGAAATTCAATGTAATATCAAATAAAATGACAGTAAGAGTACTGCAAAGAATGTATTATTTGCTTTAGAAACAGAAATAAGTATCTGCATTCAAAAACAAACAGCTCTGATGATATTGCAGTATTTCCAATCTGCTCTTCTGAAGTGACTCTTGCCTAGACAATTAGTACTATTTAAGCTAAAAATTACTCACAGGTGCTTAAGAACATGAACCAATGTGTCATATATATGTTGGTGTTAATAATGCTATTAGCATTCACTTTTTTCTTCAAAATCTCTGTGAAAGGAAAAAAGCCTCACATTCTTCATGCTTCTGGCTTGATGGACTTTCTTCATTCACCTCATTATTTTTGAAATGGTAGCAGGAAAATAAAGAAAGTTAATGAGAAAGAAAGCAGTAGAAGAAAGCCAAAAAGGTGATATTTAAAAGTTGTGGCACATAGCTATGATGTCAAAGTCTATTAAGGTCACCATAGGGATTTATTAAATAAATGCCATTAAATACATAGCTTGTTGCAGATTTCACAAAATAACATTAGTGTCATTGTTGCACTTTATGGATGAGCATCAGTATAATCGAAGAGAATGGAAAAATTATTGCTTCTTCTGATCTTCATTGTTTTCAAATGCTGGTACCTACATTTGGTCAGAGAAATAGTTTTAAACTAAGGAAATTGCATTTTTAAAAAAATATTCCAGTCACAGTCTAGGAAGGATTGCAACAAAATGAAATTACAAATTTTGCTAAATCCCAAGCATCTGCTTGTAACTGTCATTTTGTTTGTTTTTAGAGAAGTATCTGTGTGTGTTTGTGTAAGAATTTTAAGGTCTGCTTAATTTTTCATTTTTGCAGTTGCTTCCCGGAATACCTTCTCATATTTTAGCAAGACCCACATCACTATTCCTGCTTTAGAGGTGGTCTCTGAATATTTTTCTGAGACAGTGATGGTTTTTGCTCACCGTCTTTAAATTAAAGTTGTTTTTCTTGAAACTTATCCCTTTTCCTGATAAAATGCAAAGGAATTTCCAACGTGACAAGTTTGGCACAGGATTTGTGGATCACTGCAGCAATATACCAACCTTTTTTTGTCGTATTCAAAGAGCAAGTCCCAAAGGACTTTTTTTCTGAAGCTGTAGGTTCTAGAGATGCCACATTTTGCCCAAAAGCTGAACAAGACACAATAAATATAGGCAAGATGGACAACAATATCTCCAGAATGAAAAAGCAGATGAAGCGCATGAATAAGCTGTCTTCAGTGCAGTTTTGCCTGTGCTTGTTTCCATCTGAGCCTAGTAGAATATGACTGCAGGCACTGAACATCCTGCTTGAAAAAATAACATTTCTCTTGATCCCTTCAAAACTCAGAAGCTTATAAAAAATAGGGTATCAAGACTTATTTATAAACACAACAAGAAAGAGATTAAAGAGAATATTTTGATTTATGAATTCCTCATTTTCTCCAGCTCCCTGTTATTCTTACTCCGGGAAGCAAAAATGCACAATGCTATATTTTTCTCATGCAGCATGCTGAAAGCAGCGTAGGGTAGTTACTGCCTTTTTAACTGACTGCTTCCCCCTGGCCCTTAATGCAGGTGGCTGCTGAATATTTCAAGAACACAACTTTGCTCCTCATGGGTGTGATTTGTGTGGCAGCTTCTGTAGAAAAGTGGAATCTCCACAAGCGAATTGCCCTGCGCATGGTGATGATGGCTGGAGCCAAGCCAGGCATGTGAGTGAACCTTTGGGGTGTCTGAGGCTGAGAGCAGCAGCTTGAAACCACTCTGATCTTCTCATTTGTAGGCAAAAGCCACCTTGGTTTGGGGCATTTTTCACACCCATCTTTCCTTTCAGAGTTCGAAAGATTACAAATTTTCCCCTCCTTTTTCCACCACCTCCAATTCCTCAATTTTCCCCGTGCTGCCCTCCAGGTTGCTCCTTTGCTTTATGTGCTGCACCACGGTGCTCTCCATGTGGCTTTCCAACACCTCCACCACAGCCATGGTGATGCCAATCGTGGAAGCAGTGCTGCAGGAGCTGGTGAATGCTGAGGAGGAGTGCGAGGTCATCACAACTGCAGACAGCATCACTGCTGAAGAGAACAAGCCAATAGGTATTTGTCAGTATTTGCCACTCTTTTCTCATTTGTTTATCAGTGACCAGACTTCTTAATATATGTTATTCAAATTCTATCGAGGTCAGATCTGTCTGAATTATACTGCCAAAAACACTGACGTGCTCTTTCTTTTTGTACTCTGATGTTCCTTTCAAAAAATGAAAGGAAGTTTTAGAAATGATGGAAGGATAGGAGCTGGGAAATTATTTATACTGAATTAGGGCATCTGCTGTAGCTGCATGTCATAAACTTTTGGTCGTAGGATTTTAAAGGGTTGGAAGGAGACCTCTGGGAATAAACTCCAGGAAATTTAGAAGAAGCTCAGAAGTTTCCTCTTGACAATCACACAATAAAAAATTGATAAGGTTCATTTTGTTCACTTTTTCCCAGAAGGAAAAGGTTTAGGAAGGAAAGAATCTTTCTTTTCTTTAACTTTACAGTTTCCAGGCTGAAAATTATTTCATCCAAGTAAATATTACAGTCTTTTAATTGCCAGATGCACGTGATCAGTACAATACAAAACAATAAAATGCTGCATAAAGACAGCATCTGAGACTGTTTGGACAAGCTTTTGTTTGCAGCAGCTCCTCCAGGTGCAGTGGTGTGACCTAGGGGCTCAGCTCAGTTCTTTCCCCAAGGGCTGCTCTCTGTTTCTCTGTTGCAGGTCTCGGTAAAAAGCACGGCCAACCTTCCCTGGAGCTTATCTTCATCAATGAGGAGTAAGAATGAACCCTGTACACCAGGACTGGACATTTGAGCCCTACACAGGTTGCAGTGAGATGAACGCAGGAGTAGAGCCAGGAAGGGCAAGCAGAATCTTACAAGTGAATGGTTTCACATGTGACTGGCAAGGAAGGCTTGCATGATAAATGGGATTAATTCAATGGTCTGGATCTCACTAAAACTCCACAGTATTCATTTATTTTTAAACATTATGGATGTTCTAGGGAGAAGGAAAATATTTATGGGAGTTTGAAAGCTCTTTTGAAGTCTGAGTTTGTGCTGTGTAAGAAAGTGCTGTACACAGATTTTTATTTCTGTTCCTCCAAGGACCAGTGATGGAGAGGATGCAAGTACAGCACGGACTGTCCACAGGACATATCCAGAGGGACACCAGGCAACATTCCTGAAGAAAGTCTGAACTGCCTGCATTTATGAGAGAGATGAGAATGGAGGGCAGGGGGACATGGTGGGAGGGAGAACCCACAATAAAAACACCCCTACCCTGCCCCTAAATTTGTAAAAGATTTCTTTAAATATAGACAAATTTCTTTGGAGGTTTGAAACACTAGCAGTTTCTTTTTGGGTTAGAATCTAGTAAGGGGAAAAGGTAAATCTAGTAAAGGACTAATTTCATTAACAAATTATCTAAGTAACCATCAGATAAAGATATGCAAGACAGTACTCAAAGCTAATGTCCTAAAAATTTATTATAGGCCAGTTCTGAGGAGCATCTTATAAAGTGTGAGAAAAAAACTGCACAGTCCCTTTTCGAGCTCCTTCTGTATTGTTCATAACTGTTCAAAATAAAAGAGAAAAAAAATTCTTCTACTTTATTATAATTCAAAACAAATATTATAATTCAAACAGTACAGGCCTAAGACTTTAAGTTAACTTGCAAGATCTAAATAGATTTCTCATTAGTCTGGAGACAATTTGGGTTTTCCAATATTCCCTCTGTTATCTCTTTTTATCCCAGCCATATTTTCTATGCAATATAGAACCAAATCTTCAGTTTGGCATTGTGCCATTAATCCCTTTTAAACCCTATTGAAGAGGATGTGGGGAATATCCCATATGGGACTATTATTAAAATAGGATTACTTGAAAAAGAGCTTTGAATTTGGCAAAAGTAGCTCATCTTCTGTAAAAAAGTTCAGTGGATTGTTTGCATGATCCACATGCCACACAGGAAGGGTTTAGGAAGGCTTTAACGTGGTACAGGTAGGTATTCAGAAACAGCATTGGAAAGTTGGCAGAGGAGGAGCTTGACTAGAACAGGCAGCAGTTGTGCTGGATTGCCTGGTGATTCACTCCACAGAGAGTGGATTTCTCCCCTAGAATGGGGTAAATACTACCAAGAAACAATTTTTTTCTTGCATGGAGGTAGAAACCCACTGCTAACACAGCTAGAGATAGAACTATGAAACACAATAATGACTCTTATTGTTTGGCCCACATAAGAAGTTCTAATAAATATTATTTAGCATTTCATTGGGCACTAGTTCTCCTATAGATGTTGTCCCTCCTACCCATGTGAGCCTTTTGCAGGATCTGGGTAAGCAGGCATTTTTAAAGTCTGTTTTCCTTTCTTTGTTTTTAGTGCTACTACCACTGACTTCAGCTCCTTGATGCACCCCAAGGTATTGTCATAGGTGGTATCTTCTCAGCTGCCTTCTAATCAGGAATCAGCCAAGCAAAATGCACATAGCTCTGAAAAGAACTGCTGGTCTCTTTATTTCAAATGTGTGGTAGTTGTTGGAAAAAAGTAGGTATTACAGAATATTTTTATTTGTATCTAATCTGTCAGCCTGTTTGCACAAATCAGCTGGGGAACAATAGCTCAATAACAGCAATAACATCAGTACAAAATAATATAAGTTTGTTGTACTTCTTGCTGGAGATCCTGAGATCCAGACAGTAAACTAACAACTCCATATGGTTTCCAGCAAATTCAGATATGTTCTTTAATTGTTCCAGTATTGCCAGCTTCTGAAGCTGAGAATTCTCTGTGACTACAGCAGCCTGTACATATCACAAAGTCACAGGCTCAAGGGACCTGCCAGAGTCTCCTACAAGACAGAGGAAGAAGACCTAATTTCATTATTAACTGACTTTAAAACCACTTTAAAGCAAAAAAGGAGATTTAAACCTTTGCCCCCCACCCCCAGTGGAAAATTAACAGCTAATTTCTAGTGAGTTGGATTTTCTCTTAGTTTTGGAATTTTTAAAAATTTTTCCTTTTTTGTCCTCAAAGCCTGCTACCCAGTACCTTTACAAAGCTTCACAAATTCTATTCTAAGTGTCCCTAGGAGCACAAGAAAGGCTAATTCAAAGGCATTTGCCTCCTTGCAGAGTATGAACGGTGTGCACATGATAGCCAACCCTATTGGAACAACAAATTCTATGAGCAACGGGCAGCACCTACCTCAGGTAAGGAAAATGTTAGGCCTGGGGGTGAGGCAAAAGACAGATGTGAATATCACCCGCTGCCCCCTGTTTCATATTTGTTCCTTAAAAAGAATCATTCTCCATCAGCTCACCACAGCCACAGCTTGGCCATTTGCCGGTTCTTGCTCCCACTTAGATACACCCAGCACAGCATTTTCAGAAGACCCTTCCCCAAAGGCTGGGACAATTAATTTAGCTTTACATCCAGTATTGTGATCACGAGTTTCCTTTAATATTTGACTGTAATAGCCACTTTGTTTCTGCAAATCCCCCCTGGAATATAGCCCAACTCAAAAATAACAACCCCTGGCACACAAAACCCTACACAGAACGAAAAAAGCAGCAGGCACAGACCATTAATCTGTTCAGCCACTTTGTTAGGTAGTCTTAGTATCCACTTCCTTTCTGTCTTCCAAAATATCTAGCCTCAAAATCCTCCATTAAATCAATTCATTCCAGTATTTCTACTTCTCTTTAATGGATCCATGAAGAAATTGCTGTTTGGATGACAATTTTGTAGGATTCTAATGGCATAAGTTTATGTCCACGAAAGAATAGGCTAAAATCAACATGAATTTGCGTTTACAATTCAAAAAGAAAACAAAATACAAATTAGTAAATCTAACAAGCTTATCTGAACCATCTGCTGCCTTTTTCCTCATTCCAAAATTACAGCCTTGGGTTGCATGTGAAGTGCCTTGAAGTACTGTACCTTTTTTCCCAGTACAAGGACTTATTTTACCAACATGATGAGTTTTCTGATAAGAAAGCTTTTTTTGGTGCAAAATTTTCTGGCATGTTGTCCTTCCATATTCCATTGCCCAGCCTTTTCCATGCCATTTTGAGATCCCTAATTAGAGGCCCTGAGCCAGTTTAGGTGTGAAAAGTTCACCAAGCCTTTGTGTGGTGGCTGTTCCTAAACCTCGAGGATTATGGACTCTTTCTGCTCAGTGCTGGCATTCCGTCCCTGCACCCCTCAAAGGCTCTTGGCATCCCACTAATATTCCAGTCAGACCCAGAGCTGGCCCAAACCTTAGCCAGGAGTCTGATGACTGCCTGTCCTACATTTCTGTCACAGACGAGGCAGTTTCAGGCCCCTTGACAGACTTCCAGGACTGGTCCCAGCTAATCCTTGTGAAGAAAATCTGCCCTCCCTTACACAAATCTGTTGCTTCTCCAGGCCTCATATCACTCTGGCGTTAGAGTGAGCTGGGCTGCTGTTCTGATCACCTGCTTTCCTTGTGAATTGTCCCCTCACAGGCTCAGATCCTGGTCCTGCCCCCTGAGCCCTCGGATCTGGGCCTGAGCAGCAAGTACCGGTACCAGACCAGGCATGACCACATGGTCTGCAAATGCCTCTCCCTGAGCATCTCCTACGCAGCCACCATTGGGGGGCTGACCACCATCATAGGCACCTCCACCAGCCTCATATTCCTCGAGCATTTCAACAAGTAAGTGACCCTAGTAAGACAGCCTGTCTGAAGGAAAATTTGATACACATCCGTGTCTTTCCCCCAGGCTAAGTGAAAACTCCTCAGTTTGTAGTAACATTTAAGTTTCTCCACCAACTTCTTTTGATTTGACATACTGATTACACATGAAGGCAGCAGGCACTCTGGAAAACTAAACAGTAAAGCCATGAAGATGTAGCAAAGAAGAAAAAGAAATACAAAATACTCATAAAATCAGCTGCTCAACATGTAGTGCAAAAAGACCCAAAAAACTTAGATATGTGGGCTTACATATTTTCTTCAGAGAAACTGAGAAGCAGCTCCCTGATTTTCCTAAGTATTTTCTTTATCATAGACCCAGGGCTCTCAAAGACATGAGTGTTTCAATGTCAGAAACATGAATGTTTTTCTGTCAGAAGACTGGTGGTACTTCTCATGCACAGAAACACATCTAAGCTCAGACCTGATTCTGACCATCCACTGCTGCCTTGATATTTCCTTTCTTTCTCTTAAATGGTAGTAGCGAAGAAGACTAAGTTCAGAAGTCATGCTTAATCCAAGGATTTGGATTTTACAGAATTTTCCAAGATCCTGCTTTTATGACAGTTGCATCAAATGCATACACCCAACCTCTTTGTCAGAGCACAGCAGAATGTAATCAATATTTGTGTGGCCCAAGAGAAGACACAGAAAGAGGTTCTGGGTGAAATCATTCTGAAGTCTGCCAATACTAAAAGAAGCTTTAATATAACCCAGAGGTAGGGATGGATTTTCAGTCCTGGTAACACTAAATGTTTTTGAAGATGGCCAGACAATCCAGACCATCTGGTGTTAAAGGTTTGGATAGCTGTACAGTTTGTCTGTTGGTTTCACTCTGCATAGGTAATATAGCTGTTGCAAATGCAAACCAATGGAACTTTTCTTTCACCCCATGATAGATATAGATGCCAATAAATATGACTGCAACTATGATTATTGGAGCTACCTATCTCTCTGCTGTTCTAACTTCTCATGCATCCTCTTTTTTAATTTACAGCCAGTACCCAAAAGCTGAAGTGGTGAATTTTGGAACCTGGTTTCTCTTCAGTTTCCCCATCTCCCTCATCATGTTGGTGCTGACTTGGTTCTGGCTGCATTGGCTGTTCTTGGGCTGCAAGTGAGTGAAGGTTGTTCAAGATACATGGATTAAAAAAGCAGGGCATTTGCAGCTCCTCTCAAACATGTCTTATAAGAAGTTTTTACTGGCAAATGGCAGAATTTAAGGCTTAATTTCCTTCTCCTTGCCAGAACAAGTACCAGAGGAAGTCTCACTGCTTATCTGCCCTGCATAGACAGCAGTATAGAGTATTGCTGCTTGAGATTGAAGTGCCCAGGTATTGCTGATAGAAATTCTTAATAGGCATTCAACTTGTTTGAGCATTTTTCATTCTTATGGCAATGATGATTCCCTTATGGACTGAAAATCTTCTTATAAGTTCTTTTGGAAAAGCACAGTTTAAAGATGAATAGAAAAATTACTGCAAGTTCCACTCTTTAAAGTGGGAAGGAATAACAGCCTAAGAGACAAATATATTTAACACCAGTAAGTCCCTAAGCCCCAAAATAAGTCTTCTAGTGCATTTGTATCACATATTGTCTTTACAAAGTTAATGAAAACTGCCTAAATGTGTGCATTTAGAGTGGAATAGTTAATCAGCGTAAAATTGTGATGCAGGCACATTTACTCAGAATTAAATTTGCCTTAATTTGATTTAGTTTACTCTTAAAAGTAAACTGAACTGACATCACTATTTCACCCAGGACAATGAATAAATTGATACTGAGTTCTGCTTGCTGCTGACCTTGACTAGACTTGAAGAAGTAATTTAGAGGTGATTGTCTCCATGCCTTTCTCAGTCTGTCTCTGAGTCTTGTAGTTCCAAATTAAAAGGCTAATATAAATTCCCTCCAACACTTTTTCTTAATCTTGAGAAGAAACAGGTCCCAGCATGACCCTCGATTAATTTAGTTTATAAAAAAAATTGAAATTCCACATTGCATCCAAGACTTCTTGCTGATTAATGTTGTTCTAAGTAATACCACAGACTGAATCATTATTGACTTTTTGAGAAGTACTAGTTGATTCCAAGGCTCCTTAATCTCTGACTTCTATTCACTGCAGTTCATTAAAGAACATATTGTGTGAGGAGCTGGTCTTCAATACTCTGTCTTCACATCCTCCTGAGCCTGGAAACACTTAGAACATGTTGAAACAGCTGCCTAATGCTAATGCATAAATGTTTAATGAATTCCTGTAATGTTATTTTCCTAGGAAGCCCTGTGTCATCAAACTGTTCTTGCTTGGCTTAGCTGGAAGAGCATTTCAGACTTTAAGGTCCTAAATCAGGTCAAGGGTGAAAGAGAATAGACCCATCAAAGGATCTTTGCCAGCAAAGAGTAGCTAAGGGTAGAATGGTTACCACACAATTGGCCTTTAAAACCCATAGAGCTCTTCTTTTCCAGGCCTGAAAGGCTGCTGGGGGATGTCACTGAAGTCTAACAGCAAAGTTTGCGTGGAAATTGAAAATATCTATAGACGAAGCGTGGTGCTAAATGAGCTAAAAAAATGTGTTTTGCCCATGTGAAATGAAAACCCTGGTTAAGTCCTTTTTGCTGACCAGACAAGGCCTGTCTGTATCTTGAGCAATGCAAATTCCTTTGAGAGTCTGGCCTTGAGCAGATACATTGAGAAAGACTACAGTCTATGGTTTGGCCAGTGCTTGGGTGTCTAGTGAGGGACAAATGGAGATATTAAAATAGCAGGAACCATAAGAGCACCTATTATCACCTAAAAGAACTATAAAAGTTGTGCTGCCATGGTACTTCAGTCACTGCTGTGGCTCCTTTTAGACTGGCTTAGATTCCCTCACATCTCTGTGTGACAGAGGGTACAGCTGGAGTGAAAAAGGAGGGATCTGTGGCTCAAAGCACAAAGTAACTCTTCTGGAAAGTAGAAAAGGAGAGGGGTAAAGTGAGCTTGAAAGCATCTTAATTTGAATTAAGAATGTCCGTGCTTTATTATAGGATGAAGGCAAACTGAATAAGCTAAGGACTTCGCCTAACATCCACACAAATGTATGGCAGGATCAATATATCCAGCTAGGAAATATGCTCATGTTTACATGTCCCTGGCAGAAGTATTTTTCACCTGGACAAAACACCAGGCTGAGTCCCCTGGCCTCTGTGGTGCTTTTCTGGCTGTGTCTGGTTTCTGGAACAGCTATTATTCTGACTGTATAGGCAGAAGCAGACAGGTCGTGGCAGCTAATGAGATCCCAAGCACAGCTTTCCCTCATTAGGAATCCTGAATGTTCAAGGCAAATATGATCTCCAAAGCCAGAGCAGGCCCCAAATATGCTGGATAACCCTGATCCAACTGGAAAGCATAGTTAGCCCATTAAAAATTTCTATTGATAGCTGACCTCTGTCACAATCTTTCCATGTGATGATAGAAACTGGCCATGGCTGTAGGAGGTTTCTGGCAGCTCATTGAGGAAGCCTACGCAGAGGGAGCCCAGCCATGGTTCAAGATGGCTCAGTGATACCAATCAGTACGAGTCAGAGCACCCTGGGAACCTTCCAACTATGTCTAGAGTTGAATCTTAAAAGGACTTGAAACCAGATTAATCAAATATCACGCGCAATCATTTCCTTTCCTGTTGTCATCAGGCCTTGCCCGAGTCACATCTTCTCCTGAGAGTCCCTGATACCAGAATTTTCAGTCTTCCCCATTGCTAGGGTTTTTTAAATTACTTTTTTCCCCCCCTCTTTATGCTCTTGCCTAATTTTATTATGCTATCTCAGTTTGAAAGAGACTTGTTCTGTGAGCAAGAAGAAGAAGACCAAACGGGAAGAAATGTCAGAGAGGAGAATTCAAGAAGAATATAAGAAACTGGGAAATATTAGGTAAACCAGACCTGCCTTTCTTGGGAATTTTCCTCTCTAGGCAGAACCATTGTCTCCTATTGTCCTCCATGCTGCCTTTGGCTCATGCAGCTTATTCTACAACTGTCAGTTCTTTTTCCCTCCTTCCAGGATAGAAATAGAACTAAATCAAAAATGAACTAAAATCAAAGACTTTAAGCATGCATGTTAACATGTTACCCACTTATTTATTTCTGAAGAAAAAGGGAAAAAAATGGAAATATCCATGTTTATTCCAGGGTTCAAAGGTTATCTGAGTAAAGGTTTGTCTCTGAACCATAAAGGACTCCTTTTCCTAATTCAGACACATATTTATTTTAGTAGATAGGAGTTCAAAAAGGCTTTTCCCCATGCCATGGGTTGTCCAGCCCTCTCAGTTGCCCATAATCTTTATTCATGATGGCAAGAAATGTCTCTTGAAAAGATTTTTTTGGCAAGATTTTAATTTTCAAAGGGCCTTATATGACACAGAATTCCTTCGTAACAAAACATTTTTGTGCTGTTTAACTGAAATATTGACAGATCAACTGCCTCGATACAATAAACTCTGAAACTAAACAGTTGTTCAGACTGTGCCTAAATAAGAAATCATTCTTGATTTAAATCTATGCTAAATTAAAAGTCCTCAAGTCACCTCAAGTATCCTCAAGTCACCTTGTGTGCACCACCTGTGCTAATTTACATTGTCATTTGCTCTTAGGCTTTCTACCCTACTAAAAATGCAAGAGAATGTGTTTACAGTGGAATGCTAATATGAGCTTCATCTTGTTAACACATTTAATCAGATAATAATGCAAATACAAAGAAAGCATTTAGAAATATTTTCCTTCAGGTCTGGCCCATGAATGATTGAATTGCAAATACAGATGGATATTTTTAGCCGGTTTCTTACTGAGTTTAGATGATTCCCAGTTGGGAGCCAAATCTAGAACTCTTTAATTCAAACTAATCTTCCTTGCTATTTTTCATAATTTTTTCATCCTGTTTTGAAGCCAACTTCTACTTCCTTACTTCTTCTGGAACTTGCTTGTGAGTTTTCAGACAGACCTTGGAATTACTTCCTAGTTTTCTCTGTTCTTTTATTTCTAGTTATCCTGAGATGGTGACTGGGTTCTTCTTCATCCTCATGACCTTGCTTTGGTTCACTCGTGAGCCTGGCTTTGTACCAGGATGGTCATCTTTTTTTGAGAAGTGAGTAAAACCCCCTGAACCACTGCACAGGAATACAACTTTGCTTGTTGTGACTTTCTACACTATTTTCCCCCACAAAGTCATCATCATCCACATTTAACAAAGCGGTGAAAAATGAAGTCTTTATTTAAAAATTAGGATTATTTCTTAAATTATATTTGTATATATAGTGACAAAATCCATTCTTTCTCAATATTAAAAGTGAGTTAAGTAGAGAAACTAAATTAAACCATTTCAAATGTAAAAGAATAGGAGTTCCAATTTTGAGCTTAAAACATTTCAGTGAATTCACAGAGAAGCTGTCACTAGAATATATTGCAAATATAATTGTAATTAAAATTTTTGACAAAGAGTGCTCTATCAAGAAAATGTCCATTCAATTGAAGATTACTGAGAATGGTGACTGAAGCTAATAATTTTTCTTTCTTTTAAATATTATTGAAACAAATTACATTAAAGCTTACTATAACACACTTTGCACATCAAAGAATAAGTGATTTGAATGTAAGTTTACTTTATATTTCTACTGTATAAAATTACTTTAATTTTTCATTCCAAATTTGACAGAAAGACAGTTTCTAATACTATGATTTTTCTGATGATCCCTGGAGTTTGGCACTCCTCAAAATACTCAAAAGAGTTTTAAACATTTAATTTAAAATCAATCTACAGTTCATTTCTAAAGAATCACTTGGGTTTGGCTTTTGCCCAGAATATGTTTACTGTTTCTTACACTATAGTAAACACACTGTTGTTCTGTACTTCCAAGTTAATAGATTTGTAAACCAAAAGAGATTATCTTTTGTTCAACCAGAATGTTAAAAATTGTTGAGCAGTGACTGAAGTTGGCTACCAGAGCCAGTTTAATAAATGGGGGAAAAATCCAGTTTGTATTCTTGATACATAGGCATATTTTTCTAGTGGACTGTTAGTATCACTTCAGATGTGGGAATAAAACTACACCTACAGAATTGTGCTTGGAGTTATGTACCTGGTTTGGAAATGTTCCTATTAATGTGTTTTTATCAAAACCATGTTGTTTCTTTCCTAGGAAAGGTTACCGGACTGATGCCACTGTCTCTGTATTTCTTGGGTTTCTCCTTTTCCTGATTCCAGCAAAAAAGCCATGTTTTGGAAAAAGAAAAAAAGGTGAGGAGAATGTAGCAAGGAAGAGAGCTGGTACATTTTTCAATGTCTAATGATTTTTTTCTTTTTTGTCTGCAAAAAATTCCAAGAAGATACTTTTATGTTGGTAAGTCGGAGGTTCAGTTTCTCCTCTGATACCAGCCCTTCCTACATCAGACCCACTTTTCCTTTGCCATAATTCATATTGTCTCATCCAGAAGATGACATACTAGTCTTGAATCTGAGACTGCCACCTCTTCAGTGTTAACAAAATTTAGGACTGAACTTAGGAAAGGTTCAGATGGAGTTCCATAGTAAAGAGCCATAATGCAAAATCAGCTGAAGACACACCACAGTAAAAAAATTAGTCATTGTTTATACAGTAGAAAACACTGATAATGTCTTAAGATAAACATGAAAGGGGTCATAAAATGCCAGACAGTGTTCCAATTTTGTGCAATGCTTCTCTCACAGTCTTCTTGATAACGGGATTATTTCACATTTGTGTTTGGGTAACACTCAGTGGCTGCATCAGTTTGGTGTGCCAGGCTTTCAGCAGTGCTGTATGAAAGTAGAATTTTCTGCGCTGTCTTATCTATAGATTATATATGTATATAAACATACATTTTTATACTGTCATGAACTGTAAAGGTTTTAGGAAAATATGACAGCCTCTAACTCCTCCTTCAAGAAAATAAGTGAGCACTAAAAAAACCTATCATCCTCAGATAAAATATAGGGCCCTAAATGCACTTTATCAAGCATCATGGCCTACTTCACAGCCACTCTTTGTTAATATAATCCCATTGTAACACCATCTCTGTAGTCTTCAGATATTTACACATGCATATCACAACACAGCACACAGTCCCTCAAAAAGCTGCAACATGAAAACACAGGGGTTTACAACTATTTACATCAACTGAGCTGACAAAGGAAAGTCAGGATGTTCAGAATTAATACACTGCATTTTCTGAGGCAGGCTATCCAGAGAAACAAGCTGTGCGCTGCCTCTTTGCCTCTCTCTCAGTTAGTCCCATGCATATTCAAACATTACTATTTTTGTGAAGGATGGGAAGATCTTTGCAAAAAAGAACAGTAAAATACTGGTCATACATTCACTTTGTTTGATTCAGGAGATGGTGAAAAGTCAACAGACATTAACACACTGGAGCCCATCATTACCTGGAAGGACTTCCAGAAGACCATGCCCTGGGAGATTGTAGTGCTGGTTGGAGGAGGTTATGCCTTAGCAGCTGGATGCAAGGTACTGATGTAAATATTTTTTTATCCTCCTTCCTAAAAATAATATCAACGTGGTCTTATACTCCTTTATATGCTCTCAAGTTCGGATTTATTATGTGGATACTTACATACATAGTAAAAACATAGTAGGTGGCACTTCCTGCACTCAAAATACGTCTTTCTAGTGAAATCTAGTTTGCTCAGGAAAAGGAAATGCAGAAAGCATTGACCTAAACTTTGTTTCTTTCCTGGTGGGATTCTCTGATGCAAATTGTCACAGAGAAAAGGATCTGTTTTACAAACACACCAAGTATTTAGTAATTCTTGTGCTTGTATCCTTTCCCCAGACCTCTGGCCTCTCTACATGGATTGGACGTCAAATGCTGTCCCTGAGCAGCCTTCCCTACTGGGCTGTAACTCTGCTGGCTTGCATTCTGGTGTCCATGGTAACAGAATTTGTTAGTAATCCAGCAACCATAACCATCTTTCTGCCTATTTTATGCAGCATGGTGAGTTAAAACAGGGATATTTTCAGTCTGTTATTTTCTGGCGGACTTGTGGGAATTTTTCAGGATGCTGGGGTCTTGGCACTCTGTTCACATGAAACCCAGCATCAGTTCCCAACCTACTGTTCTGTAGCTTTGGAACTATGAAAAATAACATAATTGGGCAGGCAAAATCATATTTTAGCATCAAGGAATTTACAATACCATTCAGACAAAGTGCACTGAGGAATTAATACGTCAAGTACAAGAAAAGGTGATTATAGAACCAGCAAGAGAGGTGCATTTCACATAAAGCTTGAGATACTTTTATTAATGTTTTATTAAAGTGTGTTGTTCAATAGTTAGTAGTCACCAGCACCCTACTTCTGAGAAAAGACTGGAGTGCTGAATTTTATTTCAGATTTAAATGTGTTCAAGAGTGTGATCTGGTAAGCATACTGACTTCCAACATGGAAAGAAGAGATGCTTATAAGGGGCAGGAAAAAATCAGGATGCTATTGACAAAGGTAGAAAAAAAAGAACTATTTTCATTTTATATTGAAATAGCAGTTCCAGAAAATTGTCTTATTTAATTTTTTTTTAATGTGAAGCTTTTCTTACTAAGAATGCAGGTCATTAATCATCTTTCCCTATTATAACAATTATATGGGATTGTCCCAAAGCCCATTATGTGAACACCTCTCAGGTAGTATGAAGGTATAGTCAGATGAAAATAACTAATTGTGTTTCAGTGACTAAGGAGTTCAGATTTGTTTCTGCTCCATGCAGAAAGAGACTCTCCTAAAAAAATATTTAGAGGAGTAATCTACTTTTAGTGTGAACTGCCATCTTTAGGCACACTCTCTTTTTTGATTGCAAAAGTAACCTGGAGATACTTCCCTCCACAAAATGATAGTAGGCTTGTTTACCCTTCCCTTTCTCTCTCTTATAAAACGGGTCCAAAGAAATATAAATGAAAATGAAAAACTTTATCACCACTGAAGACTGCAGTAGAAGAACCATTCTTTAGCCCACTGTAAGGAGTATTCCATCATCTCTGCCTTCTCACAAGTTTGTATCATGAACAGCTGGTTCTCTTAACCACTGTTCAGGAGGACACCCTGTAATGATCTCAACAAATTCAGCAACTGGAAGAAGTGAGTTCTCCATGTTAGCATGTTGTGACTTCTCATGGATGAAGACTGAAGCAGCTGTCAGTGTTAAGGTCCAGAAGACACAGTACAGAAGGACACAGAGAACAAGGGAGAAAGAACAAAGGTGGCCTAATAGTAGCAAACTCCACCCTCCCTCAGTGTGAAATGTCTCAAGAGAGATCCCTGGAGCATGACCAGCTCAAAAGTATGGCATTGCTCTAAAAAAAACCCAACTAACAAAAAAAAAACAAACCCAAACCCTTTCACACTTAAGTTTAGAAATCAGGCAGGTGTGATTCACAGCAAACAGAGAGGGTCCTTTCACACTAATTGTCAGCAGTGACTTTTATTGATTAGGTGAAACACCTCTCCCTCTCTTCTTCCAGTCAGAAACGCTGCTTATCAACCCTTTATACACCCTGATTCCTGTCACCATGTGCATTTCATTTGCGGTGATGCTGCCCGTGGGTAACCCTCCAAATGCCATTGTCTTCAGCTATGGGCACTGCCAGATCAAAGATATGGTGAGTCTTGGGACTGGGTACATCCTCCCATGCTTCATGCAACTCCAACACCAAGTCCCACATCCAGCAGCCCATAATAATAATAATGATTGTATTGGTGAAATAATAGTGATTATATTGGTGCTAATATTAAGTAGTCTGCACTGCTCTTACACAATAGAGCTGACATGTTAAGAACAACCACAGATCTGATGCATGACACATGCATTCCTTATCTTAATGTTTTTTATGTAGGTAATGGTCTAAAGAGCTTTAAAAGTATGTAATTCCTTGCATTGACCTGTTAAGACAAGCACAAGAGAGCACGAGAAATTAGATTTATCACATAGCTCCACAGTAAGCTATGCATCACCCTGTTATGTATGCTTTAACACCCCACTCTAATTATCTGATTGAGAAGTCCAAATGACAGACTGAGCAGTCCACAATGAACTGCATCAGTCTATAACCACCTTTCCTGAATATTCCCACAACCCTGACACATAATACTTATTTATGTTTTTTTGTTTTGGCTCTCTTTTAGTTTATGGATCACTATCCATAAATTATCACACTATATATGAGTCAGTATAGATCCTACTGCTTTTTTTCTTTCCCCCCCCCATGTTAACTGTTTTGGACGAAGTTGCTCTGATCCATTTTGTTTTTGCAGGTGAAAGCTGGCCTAGGTGTAAATCTGATTGGCCTGGCTGTTGTCATGGTGGCCATCAACACGTGGGGAATTAGGCTCTTCCAGCTGGACACCTTTCCAGAATGGGTAGCAGTCAGCAACACCACAAGCCAAACGTAATCTTCAATTAAAAAAAGAGCAAAAGTGCAAGACCAAAGCAAGTTGGAACAAAATATTGAACCTAAATTTCTCATCTGAAAGAAGGAAGGACACTTGTGTATACGCAGAACCAGGATCCATTGTGAAACCACGAAGAAAATCCACTGGGGGGGTCTGCTGCAACAGCTTTTCAGTTCTGAAAATCAACATGAGTTAAAAGGAGAGATTAGCTTTGCTCTATTGTTGCTTCCTCTGGGATACCATAACACAGAAAAAATCCACTCCTCCAAATTATCTGCCTATAGCTTTTTTCTGACTTAGAGCAATTATGTAGGACTTGTATGTAGGACTCCAGTGGCAGAAGTAAAGTACACATACACTGGTGTACTCAGCAGTAGCAGATCCAGTCCTACAATTAAATTCTACAGTGAATGTAGGGTGAGCCTTATTCCCAAATCCAGAGGAGTTTTGTAAGCCTACTTCCTTTGAAGGCACATTATTATTCTTCTTTTGAGATGACTCATCACTGTTTTGCAAAAACCACTTTTCCACCTAACTCATATGGCCTGGACAGAAATCCAGCTACCAACTACCAGCTACAGCACTTCAAAGGGATAATAGAAACCCCCAGAGAGGAAGGAGAAAATCTCCTTGGAAAGAGAAGGGGAGGGGTGGGGGGTGGGTTCACAAAGCACTAGTATAAATTTCCAATATTGCAGTACTTGCAATCTTGGCTTTGCAAGGAAGTTTCAGGAACAGAAAGTTTTGTTCAAGACCTTGTTTTTCATTACTGCAGTGGGAGTTCTTTCAACGGGGAAGCTGTGACCAGCAAAACCTTACCAGGCCAACATGCCCCATCTCTCCCCTGGCTCTTTGGCTGCTGTTTAGTTATGCACTTATGACTCCCCTGTCAGAGAAAGTCTCATCCCTGATGGCACTCAGTGCTGCTCCATGAGTAAGAAGGGAGAGGGCTGAAGTGGAGTGGTGCTGGTGTATCTCCCCATGCTGTGCATTCACTTGAGCATCATAACCCCTGCTCTCCAGCAGCCCAGAGAGCAGGAACTTCAAACATAGGAAATTGACACAGAGTAGATAACCAAGTCAAAAGCCTCTTTCTCTCCCATCAACAAAGTGAATGCCCTGCTTTCCTCACTGGACCCCTGTGACACTCATTAAATCTTCTCATGGATTATGTCCAGTTCTTTAGTAATTTCTTTAATGTCAATACCTTTAAGCTGTATATTAGAATGATTGAATCTCATGTAATCACACATGCACCTTAATGAATTTTTATGCTTTCCACTTTTAATCTAGGCTCTCCAGTTGATAGTGTGAATGCCTTTTCTGCAAAAATAAAATGTCAATAAAAGAAATTATTCACTACTGCACATTCTGGTACACTGTGAGAATACAAATTGAATATATTTCACCCATAACCCACCAAATCCTTAGAGAAGCAGTGTTGAGACAGCAGGAGGTGTTGGTTTACTGCTTCTGTCAAAACAGAGGGATCCCACAGATTCATCTTGGAAATAAACAGATACAATAAAAGGTCTTACGCTGGCAGAGGGCAAGAAATACGGGAAAAACAGAAAAGCATGTCTTAGCCCTTGTTCCAAAAGCGGAAGCAGCATCCTTTAGCAAAACAATTACTATTCCTGGTAGTTCCTGTAAATCTAATTTTGAATATCAAAGTGTGCATCGATCACTTAAAGCATCCCCATGCCCCCCCGGTGCATAAAACAAAAGCTTGGCCTCACTTTTCCAACTCTTCTCCCATCTCAGCAGTTCCTGTGCTCCCCCTGCCCCAAGCCTGCAGCTGTGCTGCACTCCAGCACACAAAGCTCACGCCAGCCTCTGCCCTGCAGATGCTCCACACTCCTTCTGCTCCCCTCCCTGTGTGCTTCCCTGCTCCCCAGCAAGGGGCTGCTGCTGAACACAGATCCCAAAATGGTGCTCTAAGCTAAGGCACTCTGGCCTCCCCTGGCACGAGCTCCACCCTGAAACCCCAGGAGCAGGAGAGGAAGGGGCTGCAACGCCTGTTCAGCACCACGGACAACTTCCTCCAGGAACAAGCACTACAGTGGGTGCAGGTGTATGCAATACTGACTGTTCTGTCCCTACACACAGCAAGCAGAACATCTCTCAGTTCACAGTGCCTGAAGTTACTTTTGACCCTTCTTCCCCTGCAAAGAAACTCTTTCTGGCTTGCTTTCTTCCCAGGGCTTTATCAGCTCGGCACCTTTCACTGTGCACTCGGCCTCTAATCCTTTTCACTTCAGGCTCCATCCACCAGCATCTTCCAATTGCTTTGCTGCTGGGCAACAAATCACTCTCTGCCCTCCTAATACTCATTTCTCAGCTCTCCTCAGCTCCCATCACACCTTGCTGTCCCAGACCTTTCCCAGGGGATATGAACATGGGATATTCTCATTTGTGAGAGGCTGGCATTCCAGGCCTGGGATTGCTCACAAATCAAACAGGGGTCCAGCAACGCTCCTCGGTGAGAACAGCAGCAGCAGTAAGTAAATGAAATTGCATGGTGCTATTGCACATCTCAATATTTCTTCAGAAACATTCCAGGATGCTTTGGCATAGCTTGTGTCTCATGAGATGGTTGCAAAGACATTTGGAGTGGACTCAAGCAAGGAATTTCCCCAACAGACCTTTCTCCTGCTCTTGGCACACTTCCATGTTCACAGCTGCTGTGGCTGGCACTTGTCACTGCCCTGTCCCACCAGGCAGTTGCAGGAAGGAAGGCAGTTTGCTCTCCTGGCCTTTTTTCAACATCAGAGCAGTCAGTGCAGGCCCCACCACCAGATTCATTGTTGCTTTCTTTTTATTTTTTTTTTAATTATTATAATAAATGGCAAGTGGACAAATAAGTGGGAAGTTTTCACCGTCACTTCCTAATGTCCAAAATAACTCTGTATCCCGTAGAGAATATTGATTTTTACATTTGAATGTCAATGCACAATCTTGTTTCTGCAAACACAGATATAATCCAGGCTTATGAAACCAACACATCCTTATTTCCAAAAATTCCAGTTTCTTGCTTTGCAATGTTTTTGTTTCACCAGGGACGGAGCACACATCATAAGGCACTGGGCTGTGGTTCTGGGATGTAAAACCACTGAACATTCCTGTTAGTGAAGTTCTGTGAGGTGCATCCACCAACTTTATTTGGGCTCTGGTGCCCAGTAAGCTAGTAATTAGCTTTGCTATCTGGCATTTTGTTTACTTTCAGTATTAACTCCTTACTGTGTTCAATGGTGGAAGAACCTCAGAATAGCACTTTCCAACACAGGATAACACCCTCAATCCACAGTAAACATTTTAAAAATCTGTTAGTAACTCATATATTCCTTTCCTCCCATTTTCCTTGAACCTTCAGCTCCAGAATATGTCTCAAAAGAATCAATACACAAACACAACTGTTTTCAGCAAAGGAAGGAAGCATTTGAAGTGGGCAGAAATTCACAGAGCCCATGTTAAGTGGGAAAGCTTCTCCTAAGAATCTTCGTGGAACATCTTTTGTGCCCTGCTATGACACCAGTGCATCCAAAACACTCTGAGCCCCCTGATGAAAGACCTGCATCAAACAGTCATTTTCTGTGCTCATGCTCTGCCTCTGAAAGGTAAGGTTAAATTTTAGTGGCACCTATGATAACCTCAGGCTTGGTAAAATGTGTTATACAGTAGTGGCAAAGTCCACACCAGCTGTGTTATGTTATCCAGATTTACAAGTTACTATGTGGGAGGAAAAAACCCATCTTGAGCTAAAATGGAAAGTGTTGCAAACAGCGTGAAACACCTCAGAAATCCTGTCTTTAATATTGATGAGCATATATTGTTTCCACAGCATTACAGCTGCAGCTTTTCACTTCCTAATATGATAGGAAAAAAAAAATCCTAACATCTGCTTGAAATGCTTAGCTGAAAGAGTCAGCTCCAAAAACACTTTTAGAGTAGCTGGCCTCTGACAACAAAGAGAAATTTTGAACATTACTTCACTTTTAATCCCCATGTAAAGGAAGGGAAGAACATGAAGTATGTTTGAGGAAAGAAATAATCCAATTATAAACAGTAATACAACGTTATATGGCAAAGGAAAAAGAATGGTTTAGAGACAGTATTTTTCAATGCTCAAGAATAGGAAAGGGAGGAGGAAGAAGTTGGGGGAAACTTAGGTTCATCATGTTCACGAAAGCACCAAAACAGCTGTGCAGTGCTATCACTCTAAGGAAATGCTTTCGTGCATGGAAGAAAACTCCTTCAGTCAGGTCTGAAGTCTATGAAAGGCAATGGAAAGCACTCTCAAGAAGCAGAGCATACCACATTAACTCAGTAAAAGTTAAATGTAATTGTACTTTAGTTAGGAACTCCCTTCACAAGCACATTGTGGGTATCTTCCACACATGCTGCTACCACAAGGTTTCTGATAGTTCATGATAGGTAGTACAGCCATTCCTCCCTGTTGGAGTTTCTTGGAGTGTTTACTGTAAAGAAAATTGGTTGCACCACTACTAAGACTGTCTGACTTGAGCTGGCTTTTAAACTTAACCCTTTGCAAAGACTGAAAGCTTTTATGTCAGCTACACATTGCAGGGCAGAGGTGAAAAGAAGGATTTAAAGTTACAGGTGAAATATCCCTTATATATATTTATATTGCTTTAGAAGGAGAATCTTTGCATAAGGAATACTTTCCTCTATTTTCAGGAATTGTGGAAGAACTCTGTCACTAATAAACTTTGCAAAGGATGCAATTGTTTGGTGTATAGCACTCTGCAAATGTGTCTTTACTGATCTAGTGAAAAATCCTGAACTAGGAGTCCACTCAGATATATACAAATTAAAGGCTTTGGGGTAGAGGGTGAAAATGACAGTGGGTACACAGAGAATCCTATGTTTTAAAGCTTTGATTCTATGTTTCTATCAAACAGCACAGTTCACTGACAAAGCAAGAAAATTAGTGCCCAGAGCTTGAGTCCTTTTCCTTCTGAGTGTTTCTAAATCTGTCTAATGGACTAAACACCCTTAGAGATCAAAGCTCATCTTCTGATTTAGTCTCTTCTGAGAGGAATTCAGATAATATGCTCTACAGTTTTCCTACGATGAGAATGAAAACATGCTAAAAGGACAAACCACTTTGAAGGCACAATCCTTATCCTAATCAAAACCTTAATGGAGGGCACTCTAGGTATGCTTTAATCTAGAGCCTGAACAAATGGAGGCCATTCCATGTGCCCATCTGTAGCAGTTCATAACCAGGAATTTTTGCAGAATTATGGTTTCAAGCAGAAGACAGGAGCTCTAAAATAGGATGTGTTTTCTCATAGAGGAGGGATTTAAATGGCTGCTTTTTTTGCTTTGCTTGTGTGTGTGGTCTTTGCTTTACCTATTGAATTCTTTTTCTCAACCCATGGGTTCTCTCACTTTGACCCTTGTGGTTCTGTTTCCCATCCCAATGGGAGTAGTGAGTCAGTGGCTGTGTGGGGCTGAGTTCTTGGCTAGGTTTAAGCCACAACAGCCCTTTCCAGCTGCTGGGATAGCATAGAATGTGGGGTCTGCAGCCTTGCATTCACCACAGGGCCTTATGCAGACCAGAGCTCAACAGCATGTGGGGCAGAGACTACCAGAACCTGGTACCAACTGTCAAAATGTGTTTTGTTTCCTTTGCATGGCTTTTGATGAATGAACTTTCCCACCTCCAACAATGGAACACAGATCTTAAGGAGAGTGAAGCACCACTGCTCACAACAAATGACAAGAAACCCAGAAAGTTGCGTCTTAATGCATTTAATTTGTTTTGTGCTGTTCTAAGAGCTAGGGTATACCAAGTGTGAGGTACCCATTGCAACAGGACCAAAAGCACTCCAGTTGGATCAGGTAAAAACAGGTTACAAAATATTAGGAAAAGAAATACTGAAAAATACAAACACTATCATCCAGTCACACACCAGCTGCAAATCCAAATTCTGAAACCCTTGAAAATCAGTCCCACGAAAAGGTCATGACTGCCCATTCAAAAGAAGGATATTCCAGTTCTAGGAGACAAAGAGTGGAGGAACCTCCCATGCCAACCCTCTACTTGACCTTTGCTGCCTGAAAATTAAATTGCATCCTTGTTGGACACAGAGTTGACCTGGGGAACATTGCTCTTTCAGGACTTGTCATTAGGAGGTTTCTTCTTGGCTTCCACATCCTTCTTAAAATCTTCCAGCTTCTTTGCGATGTTAGGGATCTTTAAAGACAAAACAAAACAATCAAACCCCACAAAACAGAAAATCCTGGGCTACATCAGTCTCATCAGGAAAGACAATACCATACACACAGCAAAAAAAATTCTATGAAGTTTAAACTGTTTTTTAAAAGGTATCTCCAGTATCTGTTACCTTGCACAGATGTTAAAATCTAAGCAGTATCAGGAAAACAGAAGATGAAAGCACCTCATGTGAGGCTTCAGGAAATATTTAGATTATTAAGGCTAGAAGTCAGCCAGTGGTGATGGTAACAGGAGGAAGGAAAAAAGATCACTTTACAGGAAATTTAGTATGACCAGTCTGGCTTCCTGACTGGAAGACAAACTGGCATGAATAAGCAGATTTAAACACTGATGCACAGGGTTTTCAAAGGGGAAATAAGATTGTACTATATTAGTCATAACCCAAGAGAAAAGAGATGTTCAAGAGCATCAAATATGTTTTCAAGAAATTTATTAAGAAATACTTCTCCTGGTTAATCTTGCAGGAAACAAAATTCCTCACTGGGGAGTTCTACTGCATTGCAAATTGGCACCCTTTTGCAGTTTCACACTTGAATGAAAATTCAATTTACTGCTTGTGAGCATCAAAACTTCAGCTTTCTCTTGCAAATAAAAGAATTTTGATAAAATAATCCAACAGTAAATTTTGATAACTTGAAAGAAAAAAAAAAGCTGAAGCTCTTAATAGCAAAGAAAAGACTATGACTAGCTAAAACTGGGAAGAGATAATGTGTGATTTTATAATTGATTCAAATGAAATTAAAGCAAATTTTCCACTGGTAGCTGTGAGAAAAAAAATCCTGGGTTTTTATTTCATATGTAACCTGACCACAGAGCAGAAGTTAATCCAAACAGAATGCAGCTCTCTTATTGAAAAGTCTGAAGTTCACAGTACTGGTAACATAAGTTCCTCTTACCTTCCTTTGCAGAATTAAGCTCTGTTTGAGCAAATGAAATTAAGAGCCCTGCCTGTAACACTCCTGACATTTAAACTAAACCAAGAGAACTCCACCACTATCAGCAGAACTCTCCATGTACTTATTACTAAGCACATGTGTGTACAGCTGCAGAATTAGGACCTCATTATGACAAGCTTATATTAAATGTCATCTAAACCAAATCATCTTCACCACCAGCAATAAAATTTCCATGTTCATCCTGCAAGTCAGCGTTGCATTCCCAGGGAATCACTTCCAGCAAATCAAAATCCTGAGTCCCCCTCTTGTGGTAGTACTTTATCAGTGCTGCCAGAAAAGCACCATACAATGCTTGTGATACATATTGATACATCCAAACAAATCCTTAGGACTACATGTTTGTAACAGAGTAAAACATGCATTGCACAGAAACACTAGCCTTTCATTAGTCCTTTTACTAGAGTAACCAACAGGAAAAATCACAAAAGTTTGTGCATAAACAAAGACAAAAAGACAAGATTTTTTTTAAGCAAGGTGACTTCAATACTGAAGATGAGAAGAAAGCAAAACATAAATGCTACCAAATCCTCAACAACTTTGTTTTGTTTTTTTATTAAGGCTAATAGAGATTGCATAAGAATTTTTTAAAAATTACATGTTAAATGGTATTAACTACTCTAGCCAGTAAGCAAAGTGGCACTGCTCCTACAAGGGATTCTGCTGACCCTGAAGAAACTAAAAGCATGTGTTGAAGGCTCAATTTGAAATCTTCCTCTGCTCTCTCACACTGAAAACTCTGTTAACTGAGAACTTTAAGAAAATGTTCTCTCTTGTTTTCTCACTGTGAGAAAAGAAGGAAAGAATGACTGCACTTTATGAAGTAGGAGAAAGTATTGAATCTTCAAAAAAAGCTGGCAAAACTTATTTTCATTATTGGTCGAGGAGAGAGATATTTCACATGCTCTGAGAATTTTTATTAACAAACAGTTATACTGAGTGGAGAACACTGAGAGGAAACCAGTACTGAAGTGCTGTTAAAATCCATGAGCAATTAATAAACCTTTTCTGTTTCTCCTGACTTGGCCTGTAGATGCCTGGGCTTTAGGACTAATCAGAAGTTTAGGCTTTAATCACTACACTACCACAGAGAAGATGATGTTTTGGTTCACTTTTTGTTTTTGTTTTTTTTTTTCTTCTGTACTATTAGGATTGGAGAAGACCTCAAAGATCACAGTGTCCAACCTTTGACCAATCACTTTGTCAACTAGACTAGAACACTAAGTGTCATATCCATTCAATCCTTGAAAATGTCCAGGTATTGGTGACTCTATCACTTCCCTGTGCACCCTGTTCCAATGCCTGGCCATTCTTTCAGTGAGTTAATTCTTCCTGAAAAAATTCTCCTGTAACCGAAGTAAGAATGAAAACATGTATTTTCAGTTCAGAACAGGTTTGCCTCTGAAAATACTAGGATACTCACATCATAGTTCTGAGCCAGATACATCCCAACCACGTTGCCAAGAGTAAAACCAAGCTATAAAGGAAGAAAGGGAGAAGAGTTAACACCCCTCCATTAAAAACATATTGGCTAAAATAAAGAAAAAGGAATATTGCAAGTCATTTAATGAGTTTCAACTGTACTCCTACTTAATTTCTCATCTTTCATCCAGAGAGGTGCAATTTTACTGATCTCCCTCACCAGAAACACCTTGACATCATTTCCAAAATACCACACAGATTTGTTATTCAATCCACATCCCCAAGACCATTTGGATCAATCCGAGTTCATCCTTGTAAGATTCTCTACATACCCACAAAGCTAGTAACTCCTACAGAAATGGAGGAGATCACAGAGCTCTTGGCCCATGCTGGGAAAGCCTAAAGCAACACCCTCCTAGAACAATGCTTGGTGCTGGAAGGGACACACATGTCTTAGTAGGAAGTTAAAAAAAAACTACTTCACAACATGAACCTAAACTGATGTAAACCTGCTTCTTCTCTTCTGCAGCAACAGCTGTGCATCTTCCAGAAGACCCTTCTGACCCCAAGAGATTAGCTCTCAGCCAAATCCTCTCTTATCTAGGGGCTCATACAAGGCAGTACAGTTGGCTGGAAGCTGAGAAAAACCTCTTTTGACAACAGTGCTAACTTGGACTTTATGAAGAGTGTCCATAAAAATGAACTCTGGAAGTAGAGTAAGAGCAAAACACAAGCACAGCTTCTGGCCCAGACCCTATTTGCCAGCTGAGGAAAATCCTCAAGCATTAAACACTTCTGGAGCGAAAGAAATTTCTCTCTTCAAAGACACGCCATGAGATTTTCCTTCAGCAACTCCTCAGTATCCTATATTTCATTTCTGTTGTTGCAGTTTAAAATAAGTTTGCCCTATACCATGAACGTTCATATTACTATTTCCAAGGGGGACACTACTCATATTGTGCTTTCATTCATTGTTAGTAGACAAATCACTCTTTGTGACAGCTGAGGCCAGTTCTATTTAAGAAAATTGTTATTGCTCATGGTCACTGCTGCCAAAATATGACTATTTTAAGAAAAATAAAACCACTATCCACAAAACAACTTTGCCATCACTTCCTGACCACACATCTTTTCCAGGCCCAAAGCAGCAAAGAGCACAGCTCATTATTTCTGT
Organism: Petroica traversi; assembly: GCA_025920805.1. Lineage (NCBI taxonomy): Eukaryota > Metazoa > Chordata > Aves > Passeriformes > Petroicidae > Petroica > Petroica traversi. The sequence goes on along the minus strand of JAHLSL010000102.1, from coordinate 1,087 downwards.
GATTCAGACTTCATAAGCAGCACTGGTGAAAATCGATCTACAGAAAACTCAAATGGGCTGAGAGCTGTCAAATGAACTCTGATTGCAAATTACTTCACTATTTTCTTAAACAGATTTTTGAACTTATTCCTTGCTAATAACTACTTTTTAAGCTTAGCTTTAACAATTAAAGAACAATATGAGTTATTTTTGTGTGTACTGCCCTAGTTATCATATGCTCTTGTAGCTTCAATTGGCAGCTAAGGAGGTACTCTGGGAGATACTAACAAGTTACTGCACTGATGCAAACCAGACCTGTGATTCCTCTTAATGCAGAGAATAATTTCCTGTATCTTTAGCAGTTTCTGGGAAGCCACCTGGAAACACAAACCAGATCCTTGTTTATTAGCAGTGTTCTAGGCTTTTACCCTAGAACCTTTCCAATATAAGTCATATTCTGTTCTGAGACAACACTTACTCAGCACAGATAGTACTGAGATCAGTACTTCCTTCAAGTGAACTCCTTTATTGGAAAGTCCAGCACTGCATCCACCCAGTTACAATTATTTTTAGAGCTGACAATTCGGGCAATGGGGGGGGGGGGGGGGGGAAAAAACATTAATTAAGATTTTAATTATATGGAAAGCAAAACACATAGCCGATGAAAAAGTGCATGCTTGATTAAAAACAAAAGGGCTGATGAGAGTTCAGGGTCTTCCAATTTCTACCCAGCACTTCAAGATGTATTGTAAACAAATGGCTTATTTAATGCTTAACTCTGGACTTAAGCAAAAACACAAGGCTTGTGAGATTATTCCTTTATCTCCCTGCTACAGCCCTACCCAGGGAGAGCAAGAGTCAAACATACAATCTACAACCAAGCAGAGAAGAAACCCAGAATTAGTATCTTTTGTCTAACTTTCACACACTATTGAGAAATCGTAATTATAAAGTATTTTTATCTAGCAAAAAAAAACCAAAAACAAAATAACCTCACATGAGCAGAAAGCAGAGAAATTGATAAACTGAGAAACTTTTAGAGAGGCTAACCCTATTTAGCCTTACTGAAGGTTTCACTGGAGTGGAGATGGAATTATAAACAGCTTCA
>JAHLSL010000097.1:824876-842950 GCA_025920805.1 Petroica traversi | reverse complement strand
AGCTCCAGGGAGAGCTCAGAGCCCCTGGCAGGGCCTGAAGGGGCTCCAGGAGAGCTGGAGAGGGACTCGGGACAAGGGATGGAGGGACAGCACACAGGGAATGGCTTCAGATTGGGATTTTTGGGATAAGTCCCTCCCTGGGAGGGTGAGGAGGGGCTGGGGATGGAATTCCCAGATTTGCTGTGGCTGCCCCTGGATCCCTGGCAGTGCCCAAGGCCAGGTTGGACATTGGGGCCTGGAGCCCCCTGGGATGGTGGGAGGTGTCCCTGCCCATGGGAATGGATGGGCCTGAAGGTCCCTCCAAACCCCAAATCATTCCATGATTCCATAATTCCATGATTCTATAGTTCCATGATTCTGTAATTCCATGATTCCCTGATTCCATGATTCCATTATTAATTCCATAATTCTATTATTCCATTACTCCATAATTCCCTGATTAATTCCTTAATTCCTTGATTGCAGAATTCCATTTTTCCATAATCCCATTATTCCATTACTCCATAATTCCATGATTTCCCGATTAATTCCATGACTCCATAACTCCATAATTCCATGACTGATTCCATGATTCCACGGCTCCACGTGTGCTCTCCCCACCTGGGATGTGCCCCCATGGACTGTGACCCCACAGCCCCCCCCCCTCTCCATCCCCACCAGTTCAACCAGTCCGAGCTTCTCCTGGTGCTGGGAGAGCCCCAAGAGCTCCAGGAGCCCCAGGAACCCCAGGAGCTCCAGAAGCCCCAGGAACCCGTGGAGCCCCAGGAGTCTCAGGAGCCCCAGGAGCTCCAGGCCAGGTTCATTTCAGGCACTGAAGGCACTTGGCAGGGACTGGGTGGGGATGGGGACAGGAGGGGACACGATGGGGACAGAGCCACTCAGGGCACCATGTGCCACCACTTGAAGGCGAAGGGCTTGCGGCGCACGTTGGTGCCACAGTGAACATCGCCGGACAGGACGTGGTAGGAGAAGAAGTCGTCGATGAAGGTGCAGGAGAGGCCCAGGGGCTCCAGCAGGTCCCGCACGCGCTGCTCCAGGCAGCAGCGCCCGCCCACCACGGGCCCGAAGGGCTTGGGGATGCCCAGGTGGCGGCCCAGCACCAGCATGTTCACCTGGAGAGCCGGGAGAGCCCGTCAGGGCGGATCCGGGGTTTGGGATCGGGGCGGGTTGCGGGTCGGGGTCTCACCATGTCCGGGAAGAGCGCGTCGGCGCGGGAGTCGGTCAGCACGAAGAGCTGCGGGATGTCCACGATGTCCTGCTCGCTCAGCCCCAGCTCCTGCTTCAGCAGGTCCCGGTTCCAGTCGATGCAGCGCTGCGGGGACGAGCCGGAACTGCCACCGCAGCCCCCAAATCCCACCCGTGGGACCCGCGCGATCCCGGCTGGATCCCAGCGAAACCCTGGGAATGACCTCCCACCCCATCCCTGTGGTCACCTCCCACCCCGCCCCCGTGGTCACCTCCCACCCCATCCCTGTGGTCACCTCCCTCCCCGTCCTCTCTGGTCCTTCAGCTGCCACCTCCGTGTCCCTTGGGGCATCTCCCTCTCCTCGCCCGCTCCGGCCACTCCTCAGGACCCCAAAATCCCCTCCCTGCATCCAGGAATCATCCTGGGATCCCGGAGAGGGAATCCCCCCGGATCCAGGGATCCCAGAGAGGGAATCCCCCTGGATCCAGGGATCCCAGAGAGGGAATCCCCCCGGATCCAGGGATCCCAGAGAGGGAATCCCCCTGGATCCAGGGATCCCAGAGAGGGAATCCCCCCGGATCCGGGGTCCCACCCCCACCTGCACGTGGCGGTTGTCGCTCCGCAGGGACTCGTCTGCCAGGATCTCATCGATGCTTCGCTTCTCACTGCCCTTCAGCCCTGAGGGACAGTGAGGGACAGCAGGGTGGACACTGGGGTGGACACTGGGGTGGAGAGTGGGGATGGACAGTGGGGATGGACAGCGGGGATAGACACTGGGAAGGGACAGTTGAAAGGGAAAGCGGAGATGGACAGCAGGAAGGGACAGCAGGAATGGACACTGGGAAAGGACACTGGGAACGAGCAGCAGGAAGGGACAGAGGGAAGGAACACCAGGAATGCCCCCCCCTCGGGGATGTCCCCAGCCACCTCTCACCAATGAACTGCGTGGCCTCCCCGTGGCCCTGCTGCTGCTTCTCCTTGAAGAGTTTGTAGCAGGCGTTGGGACTGGCCAGGAGCAGCCGGAACCCCTGCGGGACAGAGCCCGGGGTCACCCCTGGCCGGGGGATGGAACTCCCCAGTGTCCGGCGGGGAGGCACCACAGCCACCCCAAACCCAGCCCCGGGCATCCCAAACCCAGCCCCAGGCCACGGAATGCCCATGATGACCCCAAACCCAGCCCCTGGGACCCCCAAAGGAGCTCCATTCCCCAGATCCCCATGGAGGACAACAGCTGGAAAAGGGGATTTGGGATTTTGGAATTTGGGATTTTGGGGTGTTGTGAAGGGTCCCAGGGAGGTTCCGGAGGTCGGCACCTTCCTGTCGAGGGCAGGGACGAAGGTGAGGAACTCGTCCACGTGGCCCACGCTGAGCCACTCCGAGTAAACCTCGAGCGGCGCCTGCACCTTCTGCGCGAACAGGAAATCCCGCACGGCCCTGGACATCCTGCGGCCGGACATCCTGCAGGGACAGCGCTGGACACTCAGCTGGACAGCGCCCAAAGTCCTCCCCATCCCAAAATTCGCTCCCCATCCCAAAATTCGCTCCCCATCCCAAAATTCGCTCCCCGTCCCAAAATTCGCTCCCCGTCCCAAAATTTGCTCCACATCCCAAAATTCACTCCCCGTCCCAAAATTTGCTCCCCGTCCCAAAATTCGCTCCCCGTCCCAAAATTTGCTTCTCTTTTCAAAATTTTCTTCCCTTCCCAAAATTCCCTCCCCTGCCCAAAACTCTCTCCCTGTCACAAAATTCACTCTCCGTCCCAAAATTCACTCCCTGCCCCAAAATTCACCCCCAAACATCACATTTTTATCCTGTTTTTCTGGGAAGAGGCTGGAAATGGCCCGAGCTGCATTACAGACATTCCCATATTTAAATACTTATAATAACATAAATTATTGATTGCCCTGTTTTAATAGAGATTTATCTGCCTAATACCTCAATTAGGTGTTATTATACCTGTTATATGTAAATATATCCCTGTACTATATATAAAGTGTATTAATATGCACATTATATAAATATAAATTACTGAATCCCCATATTGTATAATTATATATGACTAAATCCCTGTATTATATAAATATATCAACACATTCCTCTATTTTACATAAATCATTGATAAATCCTTATATATAAAGTGCATTAATGTATACACTTTATATCATTATATATTCCTAGATCCTTATGTTTTATAAATATATCCATAAAAATATATATTACTAAATCCCTGTATTATATAAAAATATCAATAAAAATGTATTGATAAAAATATATAAATATAAATATATATATTACTAAACCCCTATATTACATAAACACATCAACATATCTCCTGTATTTCAGATAAATACAGAAATTTGTCCCCATATGATACATAAAGTGCATTAATATATACACTTTATATAAATGTATATCACTGAATCCCTATATTTTATAAATATATCAATAAAATATATTACTAAACCTTTATATTGTATAAATAGAAATATATATTATTTAACCCCTATATTGTATAAATATGTAAATATAAACATATATTACTAAACCCCAATATTATAGAAATGCATCAATATAAATATATCAATATAAACATATATTACTAAACTCCAATGTTATGTAAATAAATATATCAATACAAACATATCAATATAAATATATATAACTAAACCCTTCTATATATTACATAAATACATCAACACATCTCCTGTATTTTCGATAAATACATCCATTTTCCCCATTAGTTCTATAAATACATCTCCAGGCTGTCTCTATCCATCGGGACAGCACCTCTGGGTTTTCCCATCCCTATGATTCCCAAATCCCTCCCCACTTTGGTGCCAAATTTTCATAGATAGAACGGGCTGGGAAAACATTAATTAAATTCCCGATAATGAGGGATAATTACAGCCCCAGCAGGGCTGGGAAAATCCCATTTTGCTGCCCCTGGAAGCAGCGCAAGTCCCTGGCTGGGACGGGAGCCTTCCATCAGATTTTTGGGGCCAGATCAGACAGAATTGGGTCCAGAAGTTTTTTTTTTTTTTCCTGGAAAATGCTCTCCTTTGTGGAGGCCTTTGAAGGGAGCTTTGTGCCCGCGGGACTGCCAAGCACCGCCCGCCCCGGGCACAACAATTTCCAGTTATTCCGGATTTCACCCTTTCCTGGATCCCCCGAAAGAACAAACCAAATCCAGGATGGACACAACAATTCCCAATTTTTCCAGGTTCACCCTTTCCTGGATCCCCCCGATCATCTCCTGGAAAGAACAAAGCCAATCCGGGATGGGCACAATTCCCAGTTATTCCAGATTTCACCCCTTCCTGGATCCCCCTGAAAGAACAAACCCAATCTGGGATGGGCACAACAATTTCCAGTTATTCTGGATTTCACCCTTTCCTGGATCCTCCTGAAAGAACTAACCCAGTCCGGGATGGGCACAACAATTCCCAGTTTTTCCAGATTTCACTCTTTCCTGGATCCCCCTGATCGTCTCCTGAAAAGAACAAACCCAATCCAGGACGGACACACAATTCCCAGTTATTCCAGATTTCACCCTTTCCTGGATCCCCCGAAAGAACAAACCCAATCTGGGATGTGCAGGACTGGAGAAAAACGGGGGGATAACAGGAAACCAGGAAAAAGGGGAAACCATGAAAACAGGGAAAAGGGGAAAACGGGAGCGGGTTTTTTTGAGGGTTGGAGGAACAGCCACGGGGTTTGCTGGTAAAACCTGGCATTCCAGGGGGTTGTGCCCAGCTCTCCCCCGAGAGGTTCTCCAGGGATTTTGGGCGCTGCTCACCAGGGCAGGGGGCTGCCAATGAGGATGCGGCCCAGTGGGTACTCCTTGCCCCGCACCGTCACCGGCGGGCTCACGTCCAGGTTCCCGAACGAGTCCAGGCTGGTCACGCTCTTCCCAGGGGGCTCGCGGGTCACATAGCCGAAATCCGGGCCCTGGGATAGAGCGAGGTGGTGCCCAGGCAGGGCCGTGCAGGGGTTTTGGGGGGAAAAAACGGGGATTTCAGCGCGAGGACGCACCAGGATCTTCTTGAAGGCGAAATCCTTGAGGCCTCTGTTCCTGGGAGAGTCGAAGACCACGGGGAAGGATTTGTGAGGAGCTTCCACGTAGCCGAACTCCAGCTCGTCCTGTGGGCAGCAGAGGAGGAGGAGGAGGAAGGCTCTGGAGGGTGATAGGAATCTCCACCAGGGATGTGGGCAGGGTGGGGCAGGAAATGGGGCGAGCCTGGCTAAGCTCAGCCTAAACCATTGGGGAGGCTCCTGCCTGGCCCTGCTGGGGTGACACCACAGCCACAGTGTCCTCCTGGGGTGACACCACAGCCATGATGTCCCGCTGGGGTGACACCACAGCCACGGTGCCCCACTGGGGTCCCCCTGTCCCTGGGAGCCTCCTGCCCAGCCCTACAGGGTCCTTCCCTTTCAATTGGGTCCCCTTGAGCAATGGAGTCACTCTCCAGGTGTCCCTTGGGTCACTTTTCAAAAGCACCACGGGGACTCTTCTCTTAAAGGGACCCTCATGCAATTTCCCATGGGGTCCCCTTGAATGGGGTCCCCTTTGAAAGCCCCTCTGAGTCCCTTTTGCAGTGTCCCATGGGGCCCCTCATGCAGTGTCCCATTGTGTCCCCTTGGCAATGTCCCCACAGGCTCCCCTCCCCCATTGGGGTCCCCTCGCAGTGGGGTCCCTCCTGTGCAGGCCCGTGGGGTCCCTTTCCTCTGTCCCTGATGTCCGGGCAGGTTCTCTGGGCACTGTCCCCATCGTGCCACCCCGGCTGCATTCCCTGTGCCTCGGTCCCCATTCCTGGTCCATCCCCAGCAGTCCAGGGGTTTCCCAGCCCCAAGGGTGACACTTCCATGCCCCATGAGGGACACCATGAGAGACACCATGACAGACACGTGAGGGACACATGAGGAAGGACACGTGAGGACACGTGAGGGACACGTGAGGGACACGTGAGGGACACTGTGACAGGCACTGTGACAGGCACTGTGACAGACACCGTGACAGACACCGTGACAGACACCGTGACAGACACCATGACAGACATTGTGAGGGACACGTGAGAGACGCAGCGAGCCGCAGGAGGGCTGACCTGGATCCAGCGGTCGCTGCGCGTGTCCTGCTCCGAGCACACGGTCAGTTTGCAGTTCGCTTTCCTCAGCAGCACCCGCAGCCCTTCCAGGAAGGCCTCGTTGGAATCTGCTCCCTGCTTGATGCTGGGGGGACAGGGACAGGCCGGGATCACAGGGACACCCCAAAACCCCGACCCCGCAGCCCGTCATTCCCAGACACCCTGGGCTGCATTCCCGAGTGGGAATGGACCTGGAGAGGGAACTCCGGCTTTTCTCCTTTCCATAGGAATGCCCTGGGCAACATTCCTGCATGGAATTGGACCTGGAAAAGGCCCTCCAGAGTTTTTCCTTGGGTTTTAAACACCCAGAGCAGCATTCCTGAGTGGTTTTGGACCTGGCGAGGGAACTCCAGCATTTTTCCCTAGGATTTCAACACCCTGGGCGGCATTCCTGAATGGAATTGGACCTGAAAAAGGAGTTCCAGCCTTTCTCCTTGGGATTTAAACACCCTGGGCAGCATTCCTGAGTGGAATTGGACCCGGAAAAGGAACTCCAGCCTTTCTCCTCGGGATTTAAATGCCCTGGGCACCATTCCTGAGTGGAACTGAACCCGGAAAAGTCCCTCCAGCCTTTCTCATCGGGATGGAAATGACTCCCTCGGTGCCAGCTGGCTCCCTTCCCAAACAGTCCCAGTCAGGAATGCCCAAGCCTGGCTCATCCCAACCAGGAAGGGTTGGGATCTCCTCCCGCAGGGTCCCCCAGGTCCCTCAGAGGGGGGGACACGGCTCCCACCTGCACACGAACACCTCCAGGGGCTGCTGCGTGTTCGGGGTCATGATCCAGGGCGCCACGCGGAACACCACGGTGTCCGTGAAGATCGGCGTGCCCGGCGAGTCCTGGTGGGGCCAGAATGGAATTTGGGATCTCCACCACGGGGTTTGGTGGGGGCCGGGCGGGGCTGAGCCCCCGTACCTTGTGGGGCACCTCCAGCAGGCTGACGCTGAAGGACACGAGGCCGGAGAAGCCGCGGTCGGGGAACGCCAGCCCCTCCACGTAGAAGGTGCTGTCGCCGTGGCCGGCGTGGTCCAGCACGTAGGAGAGCTTGTCCGGCCCCAGCACGGGCTTGTAGGGTGGGTGGCCATCACCTCCTGGAGAAATCCCAGATTCCCACCCCAAATTCAGCCTGGAGAACCCCGGATTCCCACCCCAAGTTCAGCAGCCTGGAGAAGTCCCAAATTCACACCCCAAATTCAGCTTGGAGAACCCCAAATTCAGATGTCTGGAGATCCCTAATTTCCCACCCCAAATTCAGCAGCCTGGAGAAATCCTGAGATTCCTTCCCCAAATTCAGCAGCCCGGAGAACCCCAAATTCCCGTCCAAAATTCACAGACTGGACAACTCACAATTCCCACCCCAAATTCTGCAGCCAGCCCTCAGTGGGGACACACCAGCAGCAGGAGGAGGTGGCTGGGGCCCGGGGGTGGCAGAGGAGCGGACATGCCACCTCCTCCTCCTCCTCCTGGCCCCGGGCCACACTTGATCTTGCTGGGACAGAGAGGGCTCCGTCCCCTCGGCTCCAGCCCTTCCAAGGTGCTCCAGTGAGGATCTAATGACACCCTTGGCTCCCCGGACCTGATTTTCGGTGCGGAGCTGCCGGGGATGCGACCGTTCAAAGGCGCTGCCCAACGGGACGGGCTGCTTGGCTGCTTGGATTCCTGCCCGAGCCCAAACAGAGCCGGGAGCCACGCGGGGCTTCCCGCGCCGCGGGAATGCCAAAATTCCGGCAGCCTCATCAGGAAAAGACTCTTTGGAGCCTTCTCCCACTCGATTTCTCACATACAGCCCCACCTTGTGCAACAGCAGAAGAGCTTTGGGGGTAAATGGGTGTTCACAGGAAATTGGGATGTCCCGACGAACAAAAACTGTGGGGTTGGCTCATTTGGGGGTAAGAAGGGGACATTTGGGGCAGCGAGGGCAGAGGGACTCACGGACGGCGTGGAACACCCGCACTTTGTCGGCGTCGCTCTCGGGGACGTGCAGCACCACCTGGTACTCGGCAAAGACGGCGCTGGGGCCCTGCGTCCGCAGCAGCATCACCGACATGTCCTGCAGGTCTGGGGACACAGGGGACACCGAGGGAGGGCATGGCCCAGGGACAGCCCCCAGGGAGCCCCGCGGGGTCCCAGCCCACCTGCCGGGGTCCGTACGTCCGCCTGGCCGCTGTCCGTGCCGCCCGCCCCGGGGCTGTCCCGGTCACAGTTGACCAACAGCACGGCCCCTTGTCCGTCCGGACCCCACGTCCACTTGGCCTGGAGGAGAAGCACCGAGAGGGGATAGGAGTGGGAATTCTGCCATGCTGGCCCAGGGGAGCGCCATGCTCAGAGGAGAACCCAAAAACACTCGGAGGAGAACCCAAAAATGCTCAGAGGAGAACCCAAAAACGCTCGGAGGAGAACCCAAAAACGCTCGGAGGAGAACCCGACCATGCTCAGAGAACTGGACCATACTTGGAGGGCAACTTGACCATGCAGGGAGGAGGAACCCAACCAACTTGGAGGAGAACTCGACCACACTGCAAGGAGGAGAACCTGACCACGCCACGAAGAGACACCAGCACTGCTCCAAACCTCTCTGCTCCCAACTCCAGCTCCAGCTCCAAACCTCTCCGTTCCCAACACCAGCTCCAAACCTCTCTGTCCCCACCACCAGCTCCAAACCTCTCTGTTCCCAACACCAGCTCCAAACCTCTCTGTTCCCAGCTCCAGCTCCCAGCAGGGCCTGCCAGGGCTGGTCGGAGCAGATCTTATCTCCCAACAAGGCTGGAAGCGCCTCCAGCCTCCCCTGGGCACTGCTCCTGGAAGCTCAGCCCATCTCGATAATCAATTTGTGCTGCCGATCAGGCTGCGGTTAATTAGTCTGGCTGGGCTGCGGTTAATTAGCCCGGCTTAAGCCCTCGGGCAATCCAGATGTGTGGCCAAAGGGGGAAACTCCTGCTGTTTGCTCAACTCATTTAGCGGCACCTCTGGAGCCCCGAAAGGAAAAGAAAAAATGAAAGGAAAAGAAAGGAAAGGGAAGGAAATGGGAAGAGAAATGGGAGAAAAAGGGGGGAAAAAGAGAGAAAAAAGGAAGAAAAAGGGAAGGAAAAGGAAGAAAAAATGAAGAAAAAGGGAACAGACAGGAAAGATAAATGGAAGGAAACACAAAGAAAAATTAGGGGAAAGAGGAAAAATTGGGAAGAAAAAGCCAAGTGTTTTTTCCTGTGGGATCCTCAGGGCCAGGCTGGAGCCGCAGGAGGTTCTGGCGTGGAATAGGAAAATAAATCCTTTTCCTCCTCCATTATTAGGCTGAGGACCTGCCAGGTTTGCCCCGACGCCGACACCACCCCAGTCCCTGTCCCTCCTGGAGATTTTCCAGGAAGAGGCCGCCGATGGATCCGCCCTCCCACAGCGCCTCTCCTCACCTTGTCCTTGTCCTTGTCCTTGCCCTTGCTCTTCACTCGGCCGCTCCGGCTCCAGTCCACGTCCAGGGACACCTCTGGGACAGCGAGAGGGGAGGAAGCCACCACAGGCAGGGGACGAGCCCTCGGTGCCCTTTGGGGTCCATCTCAGTGACCCCACACCAACCCCACCTCATCCCCCGAAGCTGCTCCAGACCCAGCCATTCCAACAAGGAAAATCCAACAAAGAAAATCCGACAAAGAAAATCCGACAAAGAAAATCCAACCCAACGGCTTCCCGTGGCTGTCCCTCTTTGGTCTCCAGCTGTCCCCTCTCATTGTGGCTCCCCCCAGCAAGGACAGCCCTGCTTCATGGCACTTCTTAAGTTTTCATGGCAGATTTTGAGTTTTTGTGGTATTTTTTAATATTTTCATGGCAGATTTTATATTTCTACAGTGTTTTTTATATTTTCATGGAATTTTTTTTTTGTTTCTGTGGCAGATTTTAGGTTTTCATGGCATTTTTTATGTTTCCAGGCAGAATTTATGTTTTCATGGCATTTTTTTTATGTTTCCATGGTAGATTTTATGTTTTCACCAACTTCCTAATGACTGCTGCGTTTTCCACGAAGCCCAAACACTGCGGAAGCATAAAAACGCATTTTCACCGTGGTGGAGCAAACACCCAAATAATTCCTAGAAAATTCAAGGACTTCCCCTCACAGGGCTCTTCTTGCCCTAAATTTCTGCCTCTGCTGCAGAGATTTAGCAGTGACCTCACCCAAACCCCTCCTCAATGCTAACCCAGAAACTCCTCCGGACGGGATTCACAAGGTGTGGAAAATAAAAGCATGGAGGCAGAGCTTGTCCTTCTCCTTGGGGCAGAGAGGACACGGAAAACTGGAAGAGAAACTCTAGATGTGACCAGGAGAAGAACATTTGGAAGGCAAAAACCCCGTGGCCAGTGGTGGCTCCAGCAGGACCCATCACCCTCAGGACCTGGGAAACCTTCAGCCTCTCCAGGGGCAATTTTGGGAGGCGTGGGCACGAATCCAGGACACAGGGCTGACTGTCATGTGAAGGCTTCAGAAAATCCCAAATTTAGGGTAATTAATCCATCCGAGCAGAGGCTTCTGCTCCCAGACCGGTCGTCTAGACTCCCTTTGTAGTCACAGGGGAGAGCAGGCACTTGAAGGGGATGATTCACCCCATCCCAAACTCCCGAAATAGGTCAGGCACGGCTGCGGTGCCGGTCCCGCTCCCCTCACGAGGAGGTCCCCACGGATCCTCTTCTCCTGAGGAGCCACCTCGGCAGGAGCAGGGGATGCGCCTGGCTGGGGACACAGCCTGGCCTCCATGTGAGGCAGCGTTTAATTAATCCTGTTTTAATGATTTCCCTCTCGCTCGTCAGCACCAGTGAACACCCAGGCCTCGACTGCCCGTGGCCCCCGAGGAGTCGGGGCCTGGCAGATGCGGCCGGACCGCGCGGGACGAGGATCGGGACGAGTTCTGAGGGGCACCTACCGACACAGGTGAGGTACAGCCAGGCCACCGCCAGCTCGCGGCCGTCACGGTCGTAGTAGGAGATCTTCACCTGCAGAGACAGCCCCACAGCTGACCTCAGCCCCACACTGTGAGACCCACATCCCATACCATGACCCCAGCCCCACAGTGTGACCCACATCCCACACTATGACCCACATCCCACTGGGCTGGTGGGATCTCCATTCCCACACCGTGACCCACATCCCCCTACTGTGACCCACATCCCATATCGTGACTCCATCCCATTGGGCTGACAGGATCTCCATCCCCACACCGTAACTCACATCCCCACTCTGTGACCCACATCCCAACACCATAACCCAGACCCCACACCATGACCCACTTCCCACTGGGCTGGCGGGATCTCCATCCCCACACCGTGACCCACATCCCACGGCATGACCCACATCCCACCCCGTGACCCCAGCCCCACACCATGACCCACATCCCAACACCGTGACCCACAGCCGCACAGTGTGACCCACATCCCACACCATGACCCATTTCCCCACAGTGTGACCCACATCCCAACACCGTGACCCACATCCCACACCGTGACCCACATCCCACACCGTGACCCACATCCCCACACCGTGACCCACATCCCCACACCATGACCCCAGCCCCACACCGTGACCCCATCCCATTGGGCTGACAGGATCTCCAGCCCCACACTGTAACTCACATCCCCACACTGTGACCCACACCCCACACTGTGACCTTCATCCCAACACCGTGACCCACTTCCCACCGGGCTGGGGGGATCTCCATCCCCACACTGTGACCCTCAGCCCCACAGCGTGACCCATACCCCTACACTGTGACCCACACTCCACTCTGTGACCCACATCCCAACACCATAACCCATACCCCACAGCGTGACCCACATCCCACTGGGCTGGGGGGATCTCCAGCCCCACACCGTGACCCACAGCCCCACAGCGTGACCCACATCCCACTGGGCTGGCAGGATCTCCGCTTTCCCAGATTCCCAGAATGAGCTGATCGGGAAGGGCCCCACAAGGGTCACTGAGTCCATCCCTGCTTGCCCACCCAGCCTGTCCCAGGAGGTCCATCCCAACCATTCCCCATTCATTAGAACTCTCCTCCCAGCTTCAGCACAAAATCAGGCAAAGAAAAAGCAAAATTTGGGGTATTTTTTGCTGCCTCCATGATGTCACCATTAGGGCACCAAGTGGGACCGTCTCCTTCTCAGTTTCATTTCTTGTCAGTGCCAATTGCACAAGTCTGCTCAAGTTCTTCCCGTGAAAACCCACCCTGGTGTCAGCATTAGTCAGAAATCCTCAGTTTTCTGAGTAAATTCCACTTATTTTCCCCAGTCTGGCCACATGAACAGCAGCTGACCTGGTTGTCATCAACGGTCCTGCTGGTGACGTCGATGGTCACCACCACCTCGATGTCGGGGTCCAGGGGCCACCGGGAGTCCACGGTGGGCTTTGTGGTGGGGCTGTGGATCACATGCACCGTCACCGCCGGCGTGGCGTGCACGTCAAAGGACGCGGCACCCATGGGGGTGGACCTGGAACGGAGACCACGGGGCCAAACCTGGAATTAAACCCGGCCACTGGGTGGGCAGGGCCCTGGGACCATCCCTGGCTGATGAAACGCGTCCCCGGAGTTTCACACGTGGCATCGCTGTGGCGGCGTTGAGCAAGCCCGGCTCCCACTGCACGTCCTGCCGTGGTTTATCCCACATCCAACCTCCCTCCGCAGCAGCGAGAGAATTCCCGGAATTTCAGCGTGACAGAAGCCCAGCCGGGGAAGAGCCGGGATGGTTTTCATGCCAGCCAGGCGTGGAGATGGGCGTTGTGGGACCATCCCGTGACCCGAGGGATGCTCGGGCTGGAGCGGAGCCTGGATCCGGGCACGCGGCTCCGTGACATCCTCGGGAGCCTTTGAAGTGCTGCTCCCTGCTCATTACAGCCCCGTCTGCTCCATCCCGGCAGCGCCGGCTGCTCCCGGCTGCATCCCAGGGGGAGCCAGGTGGGAATTTCAGCAGCAAGATCATAAAAAGCCCAACATCAAAACCCCGCCGCGGCAGGGATTTGGCCCCGGTGCTGCTCTTGGCGCGGTGTCCCCGGCGCCTGCAGCGGCTTGTGAGGAGATTAAAGCATCCCCTGGGATTGGCATCCCCGTCCAGAACATTCCGCGAAGCCGTGGGTCTGGGGGATCCGGGATCCTGTGGGTTTGGGGTGGTTTGCTGTGGGTTTGAAGCCATGGGTCTGGGGGATCCGGGATCCTGTGGATTTGGGGTGGTTTGCTGTGGGTTTGAAGCCATGGGTCTGGGGGATCTGGGATCCCATGGATTTGGGGCTGTTTGCTGTGGGTTTGAAGCCATGGATCCGGGGAATCTGGGATCCCACAGATTCAGGGCTGTTTGCAGTGGGATTGCAGCCGCGGATCCAGAGGATCCCACAGATTCGGGGCTGTTGGCAGTGGGATAGCAGCCATGGATCCGGGGAATCTGAGATCCCACAGATTTGGGGCTGTTGGCAGCAGGATTGCAGCCGTGGATCTGGGGAATCTGGGATCCCACAGATTTGTTTCCAGCCCTCCCACCTCAGCGACACCACTGGATCCCCAACAAGCTCCACATTATGCCCCAAACAGCCCAAAATTGATGCATCCCTCACTAAATTCCCCCCAGCCAGTGCTCCCCAGGAATAAAACAATCCCATTTTTTAGAAAGATGTGTTTGGGACCAGGGCTCAGATTTGTTCCTAAAAAGCCCGATCAGCCCATTTGGGGGTTCTGGGTCTGTGTTTAAATAAGACTGAGAGGGTTTGAGTCCAAAAGCAGGACAAGAAACTGCAGATTTCTGTATTCCCACCTGGATGAGGGGGAAAACGAGGTTGTTTTGGGGCATCCAGAGCTCTCTGAGAGGGGCAGTGGCACATCCCAGCCCGGCCCCAACGCTCCATCCCAATAATTGCCCGGATGCGATGCCGACGGGCTGGGCCCGCGTTCTCTGTCATTATAAATGTGATTTATTAAATAATGACCGTGTGACAGCAGGGCAGGGACGGCCGCCTATCTGCCCAATAAAGCCACCCCGTATTTAATTCTGGAAAAATCCCTCTTCCTGACGCTGCCCGCGCTCGGCCGCTGCTGGATTTTTTCTGCCTGAGCCACACATTTTATTCCTTCGCCTGTTTTTAGCTCCGAGTTGCTCGTCTTGAACTGGTCTTGCCCAATGTTTTTAGAGCCAGAAATAAACCTGGGCTTAGCAAGGGTGTGCTCAGGCTTTGCCTCCAAACCTTTCCGGCCCAGCTCTGCTGCGACACCTCAAGGCAAGGTCCTGCCTTTGGATGAGCTCCCTGTGGGACATTGGGCCCAAAATGAGCTTCCCGTGGGATATTGTCCCGAAAAACGAGCTTCCTGTGGGATATCACCCCCAAAAATGAGCTTCCTGGGGGACATCATCCCAACTGAGCTTCCTGTGGGATATCACCCCCAAAAATGAGCTCCCTGTGGGACATTGTCACCAAAATGAGCTTCCTGCAGAACACCTTCCCTTCAAATTTGGGTGAGCTCCTTGTGGGACATCATCTCCTAAAACACACCTTGGGGTGAGGTCCCCATGGGATGTCATCCTCTAAAAAACGCCCAGTGGGACCCGTCCCTCCAAATCCTTGGGCGAGCTCCTGATGGGCTCCAAGTCCCTCACCACCCATTTCTCCTCCAAACCAAGGGCAAACCCATTCCAAAACCCAGCAGCTCCATGGAAAACTCCAGGATGTCCTGATCCTGAGCAAACCCATCCCAAAGCCCCACAGCTCCATGGAACACACCAGGATGCCCCAATGCCAGGCAAATCTATCCCAAAGCCCATCCACAGAACATGCTGAATCCCCCGATCCTGAGCAAACCCATCCCAAATCCTGGTGGCTCCATGGAACACTCCAGGATGCCCCAATGCCAGGCAAACCCATCCCGAATCCTGGTGGCTCCATGGAACGCTCCAGGATGCCCCAATCCTGAGCAAACCCATCCCAAATCCCATCCCTGGAACACTGCAGGATGCCTCACTCCTGTGCAAACCCATCCCAAATCCCAGTAGCTCCATGGAGAGCTCCGGGATGTCCCGAGCCGGGCCTTACCGGCGCGTGTCCAGGAAGACCTCGGTGCCCAGCACGCAGACGCCGCGGGCGGCGTGGCTGGTGGACATGGGCACAACGTGGCGCGGGGCCATGGCACGGCCGCATGGGCAGGCAGCTCCGCTGGCTGTGCAGGGAAACCAGCAGGACTGGATTAAAAGGCTCGGGACGGAAACTCCTCCTTCCCGGGATGACGGGGTTCGGCCGGGGGACCCTGGATCCACCTCCACCACCCCAGATGGAGCTGATAGGGCAGCCCCGGGGCGGCTCCGGGGCGCAGGGGGTGACAGCCGGCCCTGCTGGATGCTCCGCAGCGGAGCTTTGGGGTTTGTTCCCCTGGTTTTGTTCCGTCCCAGCTGCATCTCCAGCCCCGCAGTTCATGCATTAAACATTCCCAGTGCCCCGGCAGCGCAGGGCGGTTGTTTGGGGTTATTACAGCGCTGTCATTAAAACCGGGCATTTTCTTTAAAACACCCCAAATTTTCCAGCCGGCCTCTCTGCTGCACGGGTGACTCACGGCCCCGGCTGCAGCATCAGGGCCATGCCTGAGTGCAGCCGAACAAAGGGAAATGTTTGCTCAGGTCGGTCCTTCCCATCCCAGCCATCCCGGGGACGGGAGGAACGGGAGGGACGGGGCAGGGAGAACTGGTTATGGGGCAGGCGGGGAAGGGGAAAACACCAGCAGCCAACAACCGGAGGCTTCCCGAGGAAATTAAAAGCTCCCTGTGTCTCGCTTGGTCCTCACATTTTAGGGGAATTGAGGGGTTTTTAGGCCCAGATCCTACGGGGTAAATCCCTTTTGCTGGAAGGCGTCAGTTCTGGAGATACCATCTCTCTCCGGGACATCCCATCCCATCCTGGAGGATTTGCCTGCCTGCGAGCGGGGAAACCCGGCCAGGTCTGGGGAAACCCGGCCAGGTCTGGGGAAACCCGGCCAGGTCTGGGGAAACCCGGCCAGATCCACCCGGCTGGAGTGGGAGGGAGTCCCTGCCTGCCGGGGACGGAGGGAGCAGCTCCGGAGTGTCCCTTTGCACTTTGGGAACAGGGTGGGATGGGACAGGGAATGGGAAGGGTGGGATGGGGTCAGAACAGGGAAGAGCTCTGGGAAAGGGATCCTGGAGAGGGGAAAGGGCTCTGGGAAAGGGCTGCGGGAAAGGCTCCCAGAAAAGGCTCCAGGAAAGGCTCCCAGGAAGGGCTCCAGGACAGGGCACTGGGAAAGGGCTCCAGGACAGGGCTCTGGGAAAGGGCTCCAGGACAGGGCTCCCTCCCACGTTAACTGCAGCAATCACCCCCAGCTCCGAGCCTCGTGTCCCAGAACAGCTCCAGCAGCTCGAGGAGCCCGGAGGAGCAGCCAGGATGGCCCAGCAGGGAACACCGGTGGCATCTCCAGGCTCTCCCGGACCTTGTTCCCTGGAGATTGTGGATAAACCCCGTTTTCCACATCCCAGCACCACCCAGATTCCTGCTGGGACTGGTGCTGGCTCTCCAGGCCTTCCTGGGGAACAGGAGCCCTGCTGGATCCCCGAGCTGGGAGCTGGAATTGTGGAGCGGCCCCGCAGCACCGTCCCAGCAGGGCTCCCCACTGGAGGCTGCTGGTCACACTGGTTTGTACTGGGCACGGGGCTGGGGCCGTGCCCCGAGCCTGCTCGGCCGGTTTGGGCCAGGGCCGGACAGGAACACACCCCAGGCCAGGGGAGCGGGATTGGGGCGCTCTGGAATCTGCAGGGAGGGGAGCTGGGCTGCACAGCGGGAGCTGGGACGGCCCAAAATCCAGCGGGATCACAGCCTGAACATGGAGGGGATACAGGGCCCAAACCTTTCGGGGCTTGGACAGCTGTGCTCCCCAAAATCCAGCAGGATCACAGCCTGAGCACAGAGGGGATGCAGGGCCCAAACCTTTCGGGGCTTGGACAGCTGTGGTCCCCAAAATCCAGCCTTGAGCACAGCGGGCCCAAACCTTTCGGGACTGTGTGGGGTTTTTTAAGGCTGGGTGGGATTTTTTAGGACTGGGTGGGTTTTTGGGAGCTGGATGGGGTTTTTGAGGGCTGGGTGGGGTTTATTCGGGGCCGGGTGGGTTCATTTGAGGTCAGGTGGGTTTATTTGGGCCTGGGTGTGTTTGCAGCTCAGTCTCGGCCCATTCCGAGCCGCTGCCAATCTCACCCAGCCCCAAACACCGGGAGGTTTTGGGTGGTACCTGCGCTCCCTCCTCTTCCTCCTCCACCTGCCATCAGCCCGACAGGCCCCGCTCGGGACGGGAGGGTTCGGAGCCGCCCGGCCCCGCCAGAGCCCGGCACTTCTCCCTAATTACAGCTTGTCCTGGGAAAGCAGCACATGATGGACGGGACGGGCTGTCCATCACACCCCGGCAGCTCGGCCGGCCTGTTCTGGGGGCTGGCCTTGGCTTCCCCCAGATTCCAGCCTCTTTTCCCCCAATTCCAGCCTCTTTCTTCCCCCAACTCCAGTCTCTCTTTCCCCAATTCCAGTCTCTCTTTCCCCAATTCCAGTCTCTCTTTCCCCAACTCCAGTCTCTCTTTCCCCAATTCCAGTCTCTCTTTCCCCAACTCCAGTCTCTCTTTCCCCAATTCCAGCCCCTTTTCCCCAATTCCAACCTCTTTTCCCCCAATCCCAGCCTTTTTTCCCCCAATCCAGCCCCATTTCCTCCCAGCTTCTTTTTGCCCAATCCCAACCTCTTTTTCCCCAATCCAG
>JAHLSL010000097.1:682793-722556 GCA_025920805.1 Petroica traversi | reverse complement strand
GCTTCCCCGGGCGGGGCCCTTCCCCGGGGAGCGGGGCGGCGGGGCGGGCCCCTCGGGGCGGGACAGGCCTGGGGTGGAGGGGTCCACATTTAAGGGTGGAGGGTGGGGGGAGCCCCTGTTCTCAGCCCCTCACGGCGTTTTGGGGGCTCGCTGCGGAGGACAGGGCCCACGGGGGGATGTAGCCCCTTCTGGCAGGGGGAAAGCCCCCTCCCAGCTCCGGGGTGTGAGGGGAAGGCGGCCCCGGGGCTCCCTCAGGGCTGGGAGAAAGCAAAGCCTGTCCCCCTGAAAGCGGTGTTGCTCCCCAAATCCAGCCGTGTTAACCCCCGAAAGAGCCATGTTTCCTTCCCAAGTAGCCAGGCTTCCCCCACGAAAGCAATGTTTCTTCCCCAAAAAGCCCTCTTTCCTCCCTAAAATCTATGTCTCCCCCCCCAAAAAAGGCATTTCCCCACTAACCTTGTGTTTCCATAGAAAAGCCGTACGTTCCCACTAAAAGCCATGTTTCCCCAGAAAACCTCGTGTTTCCCCCAAAAGGCCACGTTTCTCTCTTAAGACTTCTGTTTTTCTCTCTAAAAGCCATGTTTTCCACAAAATAGCCATGTTTCCCCCCACCAAGAGCCATGTTTGCCTCCAAACACCATGTTTCCCCCTAAAAAAAGCCATATTCCCCCCCCCCAAAAAAAAAAAACACTCAATTTTCCGCCTAAAAGACTTGTTTCCCCAAAATTCAGTGCTGGCATTGGGTAGTGCCAAGGCACAGGCCAGCAGTGGGGGGAAACGGGGGGTTTTTTTTGAGGGGGAAATACAGCTTTTGCGGGGAGAAATAGGTTTTTACGGGGAGAACGTGGCTCTTGGGAATGAAACAGCTGTTGGGGGTGGAAATGGCTTTTTTGGGGAAAATATGTTTTTTGGGGTGGGGAGACAGGAGGTTTAGGGGATGCCCCCAAAACCTCAGCTGGCGTTGGGTACACGTGAAAACAAAGGTGAGGCTCAGTCTGTGCTCGTTCTCCGCGTGAATCCGCATCTCCGCTCGGTCCGCGGGCCGGGTGTGCGACAATCCGTGGATTTCGGTGCTGGAATCGCGGTGCTGGAGCAGCCGAGGTGCCCAGCCCGGCACCCCCGGGGGCTTTGGGGTGTCACTCCCCATTGTCTCCGCTCCGGGCTTTGGGCACGTCTTTCTTTGGGATCGCGTTCTTGTCACGGCGGGGCTGGGCTGGGCTGAGCAGCCGCTGCAGGACTCGGCAGGGGCTTTATCTCATCCGCACGAACCCTCTTGGCTTTTCCAGGCGCGTTTTACACCCGGGGTTTCCAGCGGGGCAGGAGGAGCGGGAGCAGGGCCGGGGGTGTCTCGCTGTTACTGACCCGCACTCCGAGGAATGCTCGGAGCAGGAACAAAAGGGGAGTGGGGAGTGAATGCTCGTGTGCGGAACGGGGATGGGAGATATCTCCGGGCTGGCCGGGAATGCCGTGTGTGTTCGGATGGTTCAGTCGCCCCTGGGAGCCGGGTCAGCAGCTGGAGCGCTTCCCCTCGGCTGAAAGGGACGGGACTTGCAGAGAGTTCCCGTGGAACTGACCTCAGTCCCAGGCTGGGAAGGGGCTTTTCCCCAGCTGTCCTTCGGGAGCGGCGCCTCCCGGGGAGCCGTGGCTTGGGGGCGGTTCTGCCGTGTCCTGACAAAGTGCTTTATGTCGCGACAAAGTGGTGACAAAGTGCTTCATGTCGCAACATAGCGGCCGCAGCCGGGCTTGGCCCTTCTGGAGATCAAGAGCCAGAGTGGGAGAATTCCCCATTCCCACAGCCCCATGTGTTCCCACCGCCATCTCCCCTTCCTTTTCCTCGTGCTGATGCCAGAGAAAGGCAGAAAACCGGGGTTGTTCCCTTAGATTGTGTCCCCCTGGGCTTGGTCTTTCCTTAGTGTCACAACTGGGAGAGAAGAGAGCGGAATTCCAGTTTATTCCTAGAATCCAGAAGGGTTTGGGTTGGAAGGGGCTTTGCAGACCATCCCTGCCATAATCAGGGACTCCTTCTCCTATCCCAGGTCTCTCCAAGCCCCATCCCACCCAGACACTTTTTCCCAGGGCAGGATGGTGCCTGTCTTGCACATGGCAGATTCCATCCTGCTCTCCTGGAGTTTTGTGTCTCTGTGCTCAGGCGGCGGCAGAGCCACATCCCGTGGTTGTTTTAGCATAGCAGGGATGTTTGTGCGTGTTTTTCCAGCTGGAGTTTTCCCTGGCAGGTGGCTCCACCCAGGCAGCATTTCCTTTCCGGGGTGGCAGGTGAAGCTCTGAGATTCAGAAAGGCTCCGGACTTTTTGCATTTTCTCTCGTGGGTTTTTATAGGCAGTGTGTGCGATTTTAAATTTAAATTTGAGTTTACTTCAGTCTTTATTCCCTGGGACTCTGTTTTTCCGTGCGTTTGGTTGCGGGAGCAGCCCCTGAAGGGATCTCAGCTGCAGGACACGTGTTCCTGCCCTGCCTGGGGTTGGAATGAAGGTGGGGTTGGTTCATTCCCACTGCTGAACGTGTGTGACCTGCAATTTGGGGATTCCAGCCACTGCGTCGGGCACCTTCTGCAGAGGTGTTTGCTCCCAGGGTGAGCTGGGATGTGCTCCTCATCCCATCCTTAATCCCAGGAAATTCAATGTACACAGCAATCTGCACGTCTACCAGGAGCGACAGCAGCAGCAGGTTTGGAGTGGGAGCTCGGGGATGGTCTGGCTGTGATTCCCAGCTCAGGGATGGTCTGGCTGTGCTTCCCAGCACAGCTGACCCATGGAGTTCTGTTCCCAGGGCTTGCAGGAGGCGCTGAGTTTGGGCACAGCCCGCTCCCATCCCAGCCACTTCCACAGGATGTGAGCGAGGGCTGCTGCAAAAGGCTTCCCACTCTCTGTGTAAACAGAGCTGCGCCTCCCAGGGAAGTGATTTTTCCCTGTGTGCTCCGTCAGGGCAGGCTTTGTTGGAAAACATCCATTCAGGATTTTCCTGAGGCTGGAGGTGGGTGCACTTCGGGCTCTGACTTTGGAAAGGCAGCATCACCTGGATATGGCTGCGGGGGCTTAGGAAAGGTGTCAGAGCCTGAACCAGGCTCAGGTTTGGCCCAACTCTGGATAAAAGCTGTAAAAGGACTCTGGGAAGTGCTCCGGGGGTGTTTCTCCAGGTAGGGGCTCCTTTCAGAGCATGTTTTCCACCCCAAATGGCAGTGCTGGTGTCTCTCTGGGCTATCCCCAGCAGCATCAGGGCTGCGCTGCCAGGAGCTGCCAGCACAGCTTGAGATGGAGTTGGGAAATCCAGGTCAGAATTCCTTTTGAACGCTGGATCAAAGCAGAGCAGGGGTGACACATCCACGTGAAAGCCGCAGCTCGTGTAGAGCAACCTGCAGGAATCAGGGCTCTTCCTGTCTGGAATTTACTGTTTCAGGAGCTGCTCTGGACTGTGCTCTCTCCCCCATTTCTATGGCAATCTTTAAATATTTATCTTTGCTTGCTGAACTCCCACTGCAACATCTGTGACTGAGAATCCTCATTTACCCCCATGGATGCAGTTCAGGCATCAGCAGTCGGCAATTCCTACACACTGCATCTCTCCCTGGGTTCCAGACTCGTCTGGAAGCGCTTTCCTGGCTCGTGCAAATTTTGTCATAATTTGGGATTTTACAGGCTCAGGGTAAGTTAGCAGAGCTGCTTTTATTTATTTGGAGCTTTTCACTCCAGGCCAGGTTGGATGGGTCTTGGAGCAGCCTGGATGTGTCCCTGTCCATGGCAGGGAGTGGGATGAGCTTTGAGGTCCTTCCCAACCCAAACTGTGGTTTGACTCCTGTTAGGTTTCAATGGGCAGGAGATCACCTCTGTTCTGAGGAGTGATTCAGGGTTTTCTGGGCAAAAAGCACCTCAGAAATGTCAGGATCTGGCTGTGAAGTCGGAGTGGCTGCGGAAAAAACTATCCATCCCCAGACTACTCACGTCGGGGAATCTGGGACACAGATTAATCATTCCAGCTGGGTTTTTGTCACTCTGGAGAGCCTACAGTGTGATTTATTTGGGCTTTTAAGAGACTGCTAAACCCTTTGGGTGCCATTATCCTCATGCTGGGCTTCTAGGGAAGGGGCTACCTGTGGGAATCTCTGGTGTTTCTTGTCCCTGGTGCTGGATGCCCACCCGAGCCTTTTGTCACCTGCCCAAAACGCCTGGAAAGGGAGAACCAGGTGCAGCTCCCTCATCCATTGTGGAATTACTGAGTTCAGTTCCTCTGAGCCTTTAATCTGTCCTTCTCTTCCCAGAGCTGTGTTTGGGCTGGGTGATTTCCTTCCAAGTCCCAACAGCTACTGGGAATTCCTGCAGCCTCCCAGACTGTGGGGTTTCTGTGGACACTGACTCGGTGTGGCTCAGGAGGGGCCAGGGGATGCTTTACCCTGCTCTCAACAGGGTTCCTGGAGGCTTTGAGATCCCAGGGTTCCATGAGATATGATGATCTGGGATTTGTCCCATTCTCCTGCTAGTTAATGCTGATTGTTAGGGTGACAGGATGGTAACACAGGGACATCTCAGGGAGCTCATTTTGTCATTAAATGGGAGAGATGAACTTGAAATTGGCACAATTTCCCTGAATTTTTATTTGCTAATTAATGTAGTATGGTTTTGGCTGCTTTTTTTTGTTGTCTCTTTCTTAGTATATAATATTTAAGCCTCCCTAAATAACAAGGCTTGAGTCACGGCACAAAGGATGGAAGGACAGCTCCTGCTTTCCTCATCCTCAACATTCAGTGCTTCTGTTTCCCCATGCATTGCCTTTCCCATTAGCTGAGGAACAAGAAAATCCTGTACAAAATAAGAGCAAATGCACTTATTCATTCCACTCTAACGAGTGGAAACTGCGACAATTCCTCCTTCAGCCCACTGGGTGGGTCAAACTCATGAAATCTGTTTCAAATGGAATCCCTGGGTTGTATTTTCCTGTCCTGGCTTAGCTGTGGTTGGGGTTTGCCTGGTGGTTTGTGGGTGCTGTTGCCAGTCCCTCACACCTCTCTGCTCTGAGATTCCCTGTGGGTTTAGTCCCATTTCTCCCTCCTCTCAAGCTGGGCTCAGAGGGCATGCAAAGCAATCCTTCCAGTTCTGTAATATCAAGGCGGCACTGCCACCACCCCTCGGATCCGTCCCTTCCCATCTGCTTTTCCCCCTCCAAGATTTCAGGCAATCCTCTGTTGTTCACTGCCTGCTGTTTGCTGGGAACTCGTTAGGATTTTCCCCTGCCCAGGTCCTGGTTTGGGGGAGAAATGTGGAGCTCAGATTTCTTCTCTCTGTGAGCAGGAGCAGGCGGGGATGCAGGAGCAGAACCCTTGGAAGGGCTGGAGCTGTGTCAGGAGGGTTTAGGTTCGATATCAGGGAAAGGCTCTTCCCCAGAGGATGCTGGGCACTGCTCATGCTCCCCAGGGAATGGTGACCTTCCCAAAGCTGCCAGAGCTCCAGGAGTGTTTGGGCAGGCTGGGATTGTTGGGGTGTCTGTGCAGGGCCAGGGTTGGACTCTGATCCCTGTGGGTCCCTTCCAGCCAAGGACACTCCGTGGTTCTGTGCAATGTGTTTAGCAGGAGTGGAGCTCTGGGAGAGCAGCTCCCAGCTCCAGGGAGTCACAGGGATGCTGGGCTGCAGAGCACCGAGCTCCCGCCAGCTCCCTGAGATTCTGAGCAAGGAATTGGGATGCCCCATGGTCAGTCCTGTGCTGAATCTGGTATTTGCCTCTTTGTCAGCCTCTGGCACTGCCCTTTGCCCATACCAATATCTCATCTATGCACCTTCTGGCTTGTAGTTCTTCTCTCCTTCTCCATTGCACAACAGAGTGAGAATCCATAGTCTGAAATTCCCAGAGGCTTCTGGGTGTCCACTCTCCCTAATTCACATTTTCTACTAAAAAAGCCCAGCCTTGAATTCCAGCACATTTGGAGTTCACACACTCCAGCACCTCCATGGGAGTCAAGGAAATGCTTAATGCTGTGTTTGCTTTTCAGGAAT
This sequence comes from Petroica traversi, assembly GCA_025920805.1. Taxonomy (NCBI): domain Eukaryota; kingdom Metazoa; phylum Chordata; class Aves; order Passeriformes; family Petroicidae; genus Petroica; species Petroica traversi. Next base: position 716,560 of record JAHLSL010000097.1, on the reverse strand, counting down.
ATCACCCTTCCCATCACCTTTTTAGGATTTGATTAGGGCATCACAGAATCATGGAATGCTTTGGGTTGGGAGGGACCTTAAAGCCCTTCCAGTGCCACCCCTGCCATGGGCAGGGACACCTTTCACCATCCCAGGGTGCTCCAAGCCCCATCCAGCTTGGCCTGGGACACTTCCAGAGATGCAGGGCAGCCACAGCTTCTCTGGGCACCCTGTGCCAGGACCTCCCCACCCTCACAGCCAGGAATTCCTCCCCAATATCCCATCTAACCCTGCCCTCTGGCAGTGGGAAGCTTGTGTCCTGGCACACCAGGCTCTGGTAAAAAGTCCCTTCCCATGTTTCTTGTCAGCTCCCTTCAGGAGTCTGTTTCCAGCTGTCTGCACATCCATCCGAGCTTTGGAGAGACAGCAGCTCAGGGCAGGGAGTTGGAAACCTCTGCTCCCTGAATCCCAGTGCTGCTGAGGGTTTGTTAACCCCAGCTTCTTGTGGCTTTTGTTCCTTTACCTGCCAAGTGGGATTAAACTGCTGCTGTGTCGAATGTTTGAGGTGTTTGAGGTGTCTCCGTGGCCAGACCAGGTGTCTGTCTGTGATGGAAACTCCTTTTGTTCCACCTGAGAGAGCGAGAATACCTTCCATGTTGTTTGGTGTGTTTAGCAAACAGATCTGCCTTTAAACTCGCTCTGTGTGACCCAGCCTTGCTCCTGGGCAGTGCTGGGAATGGTTAATTCCAGTTTGGGAGCTTCCATCAAAGGCTTCACTTCAGTAATGACAGGGATGGGCGTGAAGGTGGCACTCAGATGGATTTGATGTGAGACACGGCCAGTGGACAGCCCAAAAGTTCTGTCTGGGTGTGTCTGACACACTCCTGTGTCACAGGGGAGCAGATCAGGAGGGGAGGGCAGTTTGTGCTGCTCACCCCGATGATGTCCATGTGGAGATGGTGTTTGATGTCCTGGTGTCCTGCTTGCTCACAAAAACATTTCATCAGCACCGCTGCCAAGTCAGCAGAGTGCTTGAAAGCCCTGGGTATTGATTCAAATCAAACCTTGGCCAACCAGGCTGCAATAGAACAGCTTTTTCCAGTATATCTTTCTCTTTTTATGGCTTGGAAATCAGTAGCCTTGAGCTCATCTTTGCTTCAGGTCAGAGGTCTGGGGGCTGTTCATGACTTGTGTATTTTTGTGGTTGGTGAATCTGGGATGAAGAATAACTTTGTTTATTGCGAAAATAAAATTGTTGCAGGGGCTGGACATGAGCCAGGTGTGCCCAGGTGGGACACAGGCTGATGAACCCTGGCTGGTCCCAGCCCAGTGTGGGCACAAGCCCAGGGCAGTGTCTGTCCCTGTGCTGGCACTGCTGGGGCATCTCCAGTCCTAGGGCAGTTCTGGGGCCCTCAGTACAAGAAGGACACAGAGGGGCTGGAGCCAGGGAAAGGAATGGAACTGGGAAGGGTCTGGAGCCCCAGGAGAGGCTGAGGGAGCTGGGAAAGGGGCTCAGCCTGGCGCAAAGGAGACTCAGGGGGGACCTTGTGGTGGCTCTGCACAAGTCCTTAACAGGAGTGGACAGCCAGGGGGGGTCGGGCTCTGCTCCCAGGAAACAGGGACAGGAGGAGAGGGAACGGCCTCAGGCTGGGCATGGCAGGCTCAGGGTGGACATCAGCAGGAATTTCTCCATGGAAAGGGTGGTCAGGGCTTGGCAGGGGCTGCCCAAGGAGGTTTGGAGTTCCCAAGGAAGGGCTGGAGGTGGCACTCAGAGCTCTGGTGACAAGATGGGGATCAGGCACAGGTTGGACTTAATAATCTTGGAGGGCTTTTCCAACCTCAGTGATTCTTTGTGGTCCTTGATGAGGAGAGGGTGCTCAGGCACAGGCACAAACTGCCTAGGGCAGTGCTGGAGTCAACATCCTGGGAAGTGTTCCAAAAACAGATGGATATGGCACTTGGGGACATGGTTTAGTGGGGATATGACTGTGCTGGGGGAATGATGGAATCGATGATCATGTAGGGTTTTTCCAGGCTTCACAAATTCCATGATTCTGTGATGGATGTGTGAGTGCTGCCAAAGACCAGGTCTTGATGGAGAACCAGAGGCTGGAGAGTGAGCAACCCCAGCAGGAAAACTCTGCCCCTGACCTGACTGTGCTTGGCTTCATTTTCCTGAGACTCATCCTTTGATCCCAGAGCGAAACCTTAAACCTGAGTTCTGCAACAGTGCTAGACACTGGAATCTTGTCCAGTTGTGCCACCAGGGATTGTCTGAGTTACATGGACAGCACTGCAGGGAGGGTGTGAGTGATGATGGTTCCCGGCCTCTGGAGGTGCTGGCAGTTTCTGAAGGGTTTCTAAAGTGTGTTCGTCCCTCGATGGATTTTTGGGAACAAGACTTACACCCTTTGCTTTCCCTGTCACTAATTCCTGATCCTTCTGTCCCTCTTTGCTTGATTCCACAGGAGCAGGAAGGTCTCAGAGCTCCTGCTCTAGGATCCAGGTGGGATATTGGGAAGGAATTCCTCCCTGTGAGAGCAGTGAGGCCCTGGCACAGGGTGCCCAGAGAAGCTGTGGCTGCCCCTGGATCCCTGGCAGTGCCCAGGCTGGAGCCACCTGGGATGGTGGAAGGTGTCCCTGCCCATGGGAATGGATGGGCTTTAAGGTCCCTCCCAACTCAAACCATTCCACAAGTCCACAATCATCAGTTCCCCAGGCTCCATAAGACTGGAAAGGGGCTGGGAGTGTCCTCAGCAAAGGCACGGGAGCTCAAAATCTCGGAGGCAGAGAGAGGAGGAAGAGGCCCGACCCTCGCATCCCGAGCTGTGCAGGGGTAGGAAATGCCATTTTTCTGCTGCCCAGCTGCCTGTGGGACTGCAGGAGAGGGACGTGTCAGGGCTCTCCTGGCCAAGGAAGTCCCAGGACACATGGGGACTGCGGCCACCATAAGGCCCAGCACCTCTGGGATTGTGCTGGGAGACACCCTCAGTCACATCCCTCAGTCCTGCTGTGCAGAGATCCGACTTTAACAAAATAACCCCACAAGCCTCTCATGCAGCCCGTCAGAAAATCGGGAATTAAGCCATCCAATGTTTGGGTGTTTTGTTAACAAGTCCTTTCCTGAGATATTTCCACGTTATTCATTTAATTATTCTGCCCGGGCAGTTGGAACTTGTACATGGGTGTTGTGCTGGATGGAAATGGAATCCAGAACTTACAGGAGTTGTGTTTTCAGGCTGATTTTTCATATGACAGAAGTGGGCTGGATTTAGGTCAGTTCTGTCATAAATTCCCTTAATTTATGTAGATGAACCAATTTCGGTGACTTTGGGAGGTTTCAGGTGTTGCAGAACTCAGGGAATGCTGTGCCATCCTCCAAATAATTATCCCCAGCTTCCCAGGAGCTTGTCCTAATGTGCTCTCTTAATGAAGGGAGAGGTGACAACAATTCCCAGGATCTCCCAGCATGCGTTTGCTCGACATTCCCGATCGGGAATTCTTGCCAATAAATCATCTTGAGCAGGTCTGGATAAATGTTTGTGTCCTGTAAAGTTCATCCTCCCACAGCGGATGTTGCACCAGGAGGAGCAGCTGCCCTTTTCCTTAGAAAAACCTTCATTTTCCGGCCTCAAAGCCTTTTTTTATTTGCTTGATAAGGGATTTTTGGGCTCACAGAGAGTTCAGTTTGCAAATGGAACAGGATTTGTTGGCTGGGAAAAGTTGATGTGAGGATAACTGGAATTCAGGTCTTGGCGGGAGCCAGCAGAGGGAGCGTGTGAGCCCAAAATCCTCCTCGTTTCCTGCAAAATTTAGGGGATTTCGGGAGCACGGAGAAAGGGAGCTGCCGATTATGGCACCCCAGCAGCTCCCCTTGTGCTGCCAGGGCTTGGCAAGGCATCTTTTGGAACCTGTGAAACGAATTCAGCTCTTTTAAGGGTAATGATATTGTCCAAAAACATGGTAATTCTCCAAATCCCAAATACATCCCTAACAAGTGGAGGGGTTGGTGGATGGTGGAGATTCCAGCTTTTTTATGGCATTCTGCAGGGAGATTTAAAGATTGTCTTTTTTGGTGTAGAAAGGGAAATACAGAACTCTCAGGAGTTGTGTTTTAGACTTGTTTTTCATGTGAGCAAAACTGGGCTGGATTTTGGGTCAATCGAGGTGTTTTCCTCATGGTTGCACTATAGATTCCCTGCATATTTTTTAAGATTTTATTAAGCTTTGGAGCCATTTCTGAGGTTTTGTAATGATAATAACGATGATAATGATGATTTCCCCACATACACCTCAAGTGTGGTGTCATAAACTCTGCTGCTTCTCCTTTTCCTGTGTACCCCACACCGAAAAGTCCATCAAACACCAGCTCCCTGATTTGTATTCCAACAATAAATCAGAAAAAAACCCCACGTTTTCATTCTGGTTTTCAGCACATTAATTTTGTGGGAAAACAGATTCAGCAGGATTTATTGCACAAACAGCACAGCAGCCTGCAAATAAATCCTGCTGTGTAATGTCACATTGCTACTGATTTTTTAACTGGAAGCTTGGAAAGAAACTAACAGGAATCTGGAATAGCAGAGGGTCAGCTCATCATCGGGCTAGGAGGAATTCCTAGGACCTTTATACCTTTTTGTTACAGAAATAGCAATAAAATTCAGCTGGACTGATGCTGTTGCAGGACAATGGGCAGCAGTAAAAACGATGTAATTTGGAATTTTATCCCAAAGTCCCTAAATCCACTGTTCTAACAGGCAAAACCAGCACAGGGAGCTTGTGCTGACAGGGAAATGTTGCGGACAGAATTCAGGAATCCTTTCTTTTCCTGGGTGACTTGTACAAAAAAAAACCCTTATTCCTGTTGGAAAAAAAAAGGGGGGGGGGGTAAAGCTGTTCTTGGAAGAACTCTTGGAATTGCCTGTTTTGCAGGGATCAGGATCATCCCTGGTGCTGCTATTCCTGAGGCCTCACTCAGTACAGACAGGATATTGCTCATCCCACAGCTTCCCAGAGGCTTTGTTGGTGGGTTTTTTTTTACTAAAATCTGCTTTTTTTCCCCCATTGTTGAGCTTGCCCAGCAGTTGATTTCCAAAAGGATCAGCTCCAGCTGCTGCAGGTTTGGGAAGACTGGGAACTTGTTTTATTTAATGGTGTTTATCCCTGTCCTGAATCCCGCGGGTCCCATGGACCTTTCACTCCCTGTGTTGCTGCTTTTATAAAATACCATGTTTCTCCTGGGAAATTGTGCTGGATTTTCCTCTTTTCACCACAGAAAATGTCTCAGGGCTTCTTTTAGGGCCAAACCAGGAGCAGGGAACGCTGCAGGTGAAATCCTTGATGGCACAGCGGGGGAGACAAACACAACAATACTAAAAAATGTAGAAGGAATCCTTCTTATACAGACAGGATTTTTTTCAAGGAAAAATGAGCCGTTTCTGTCTGATGGAAGAGGATTTTTATTTGGGCTGGCGAAGAAAATCAGCCTAAAAATGTGACTGTCCCCAGTGTGCCCCCCTGGAGCTGGTGGCGTGGAAGAAGCGATTCTAAAGTATGAGGAAGAGTCTGGAGCTGGAGACAGCTGCTGCCTCCCACCCCTAAATTACCTGATTGCAATTAAATCCCTCTCTCCTGGGCCAGGCAGGGCCGGGTCTGTTCACACACCTGGAATGTTTTGTTCTCCTTGGCTGGTGTTTGCAGGGAGCAAGCATTTCTTGAGGCTTGTGACAATGAGCATTCCTGTGTGTGAAGTGCTCTGAGATAGGACCAATGCTCAGCCTCCCACTGCCATTCACTGCTTTCCCTCAGATGCTTTTTCCCCTTAAAATCCCTAAAAAAGGGTGGAGGGGAAAAGGCAGGTCAAAACCCCTGCAGGTTCAAGCAGTTCTTAAAGCAGCTGGGAGTTGTGGAGGAGGCAGCTCAGGGTGGGAGCCACCAGTGCTCCCCATGCCTGAGCTTTGGGGTCTGTGGGACAGGGAGAGGTTCCTGCAGGTAGGAAAAGCTCCTTGGATCCAGAAGGGTTTTTCAGGAGCAGGCTCTGAGCAGTGCTCCAGCCCGGTGGGGTTATTTTTGCCTGCATTTAATATTCTCCTCAGCTGTTTGTTCCAGATAATTGCTTTAGGAATAAATAGCAGGTTCTTAACTAATTTCAGGAGGGGAGAGAGGGAAAATTGAAGTGCTCTGAAAGGAGGAAAAGGATTATGAAATGTTTTGCCAGCTGGCAAAGACACAGCTTTTAGGAAAGGGCAGGCAAATTCCATCCGCTCCCGCTGCCCTTCCAGCGCTTCCTTTCGGGTTGTGGAAGCAGCTGTGATTCCTCCTTGCTCTGATTCCTGAATGCTCCAAAGCCTTCCTAGTGATGGAATATAAAGGCATTTCTCTGGGATCCAGAGGGCTCTGGGGTGCAGAATATCATGGAATGTTTGAGGGTTGTGTTGCTGTTTTCAGGGATCGTCTAATCCTGGAGTTAATTGGATTGCAGCAACTTTGGGATGAGGGACAGCTGCTTAAATCCCTTGGATGCAGCTTTTTGAGATTCATTTTAGCCCAGGTACAAATGGAGCCCAGCACGGTGCACACAGGGAGCACCTGGAGGGCCAGGATGGGGGAGGAAGGACCTCTTGCATTCCCCCAAAATGCAGGAAAACTCACTTCTGCTCCTGGAATAACCAGTAAAACCCCATGGATTTCCCCCATGGATCTGCTGAATAACTGGCATCAGGAACTGCTGGGGTGCTTTAGCTCTTTCTTGCCACCTGCCTGGGTTCTTTTTCCTTTCTCTGTTCTGGAGCAGGGTTTTAGGACAGGGCTTTGCTTTGCAATCCAGGGATGGTTATTCCCAGCCTGCCGTTCTGAACAAAACCCACATCCGTGGCAGGTCAAGCCTGCAAGGTTGTTTTGACAGCCAGCTGCCTTTTGGGAGTTGAGTTTATTGCTGGCCTTGTTTTCCTTCCGAAAAAGAACATGGCGTGGGTGTGAAAACTCCCAAGAATGGTTATTCCTTATGCTCAAACGTTTAGGAAACAAGGATTTACCAAAGGAAATGTTTTGGAATATTTACTGCTTTATCAAGTGGCTTGGGAAGAGCAGACAAAACTCAGTGAGGCTTCTCCATCCTCAGATCTGCTGCTTGAGGCTCCTCCTGCTATTTTAAAATCAGCCTTAAAGATGATTTTTGTTGTTTTGTGCCTGGAATCAGCCTGCCGTGTTGGGTCATTCCTGAGCCTGCTCCAGAGTGTCCAAACTGGGATTTAACAGCTGGAGCAGGTGTGCATTCCTGCACTTGCCATGACTCCCTCCAGCAGGATTTGGACATTATTTAGAAGACAAATAAAGGACAAATAACTACTGCTGGGATCACACAAGGTCCTGACGGTCCCCCAGTGTGGTCGCCATCTGCAGGGCCCCACTGTCCCTGGGCCGGAGGCAAACCCATCCTGCTCAGGATTCTGGCATGGCTTGAGGGTGTGAATCCTCTGCCTCCTGGGCAGCTGCTCCGTGTTCCCAGGCTGGGAGGGACAGAAGGACCCTGCAGGGATCCCGAGCAGGAGCACAGCCCCATCCTGAGCTAAGCACAGCCCCATCTCGAGCAGGAGTACGGATAAAAAGGGAATTTCTGGAAAAGAAAGACCCATGTCATCCCTAGGAGCTGCTGCTGTAGTTGGGGCTTTTGATCCAGGAGCATTCAAGGGGCAGCTGCATCCTGCTGATCTCTGCCCAGCCACCTTGAGAGGGAAAAGCTGCTGCTCCCCTCAGGACAGGCTGGTTGCTTTCAGGAAATGGAGCCCAGGGATTTGTCTTGTAGCAACAGGCATGGATTTAACCTCACATGGTGCCAGCTGCCCAAATTGCACACAGCCACTTGTTAGGGTGGATTTATTTCGTGATAGATTTCTGTCATCGAGGAGTCACCTGACACTTGGGGTGCTGGGAATAGCTGGAGATAGAAGCTCTGATATCCCAGCCTTCCATCAGCAGTAAATCCTGGAGGGGTTTGCTTTCCTCACCTGCTGCCAGCTAGGGCTGTGTGCAGGTATTTCACAAATAAAAGGAGAAGGGGGGTGAAAATGAGGCAGGGGATTTTTCCCCCACAGGGGGTTGTTTGGGGTAAAACAGCCTCACTGGTAGAACAGGTTCCACGGGGCAGAGGGACTGAATATGTTGCTGTGATCCTGTCTAGGTTCAGGTGAGATTCCACAGGGATCCCTTCCCTATCCCAGCTGGGCCCCACGGGCTGGGCACGGCGATGTCTCCTGTGCCCAGCAGGCTCTGGGGGATTGGCTTTGGCTCTCTGCTTCCCACTGCAGGCAGCAGCAGCGTGGGGAGAGATGGAGTGACCTGGGTTAAGCCATTCCTAACCCACCCTCAGCTGATGCAAAGCTGCAGAACCCACGTCCTGCACTCAGTCTTTGCTGTGCCAGAGCCCTTGGTGTGACACACACACCTCTGAATGTGTTCCTGGTGCTCCCCTGTGACCTCCCCATTGTCCCTTTCCCAGCTGTGACGTGGGATGCCATGGCCAGCTCCTCGGACAGTGACGATGATGGGTTCATGGCTGTGGATGCAGAGGACGCCGTGGTGGAAGGGACGATGGAGCAGGAGGATGAGCCCCATGCCGAGCTGGAGGTGGAGGAGCCCAGGCCCAGCTCCAGGTCGATGCTGGAGCTGCCAGAAGAGGTTTTGGAATACATCCTGTCCTTCCTCTCTCCCTACCAGGAGCACAAAACCGCCGCCCTTGTCTGCAAACAGTGGTATCGACTGATCAAAGGTACAAGTGATGGCTGCACATTTCTTTAATTGGGGGATCTCTTACCTTCGCCTCTTGTTTTCCCCTCAAACTCTGAAATCTGACTTCCGTGAAATCCCAGAGAAATCTCAGCACCCTTGGGGTCACTGGCTTTGCTCAAGGCAGTGCAGAATTGAAGCCCCCAGCCTCTATCAGGGAGAAAACCCAGAGAGGCTGTGGATTCCCACCTCTAGAGGTGTCCAAGGCCAGGCTGGACAGGACTTGGAGTGACCTGGGATAGTGGAAAGTCTCATCCTTTGCAGGGGGTTGGAGCTGGATGAGCTTTGAGGTCCCTTCCAGCCCAAACTGAAACAAAGCCCAAGCCCCACAGGCAGGACAGAGCAGCTCCTTTGCTGCCTTTGGATACTCCCAGTGCTGCACTGGTGACCTTGGATTTTAGCCTCCTCCCCAGAGCCCCTGCCAGTGTAGCTTTAATTGTGCTTCGTTTGCGTCTTGATCGGTAATTAACATTCCCAAACAGCCCCGGCTCTGGTTCTTACAGCTCTGCTGGAGATAAGTGGAATGTAAAATCTGCATGAGTAGAGTTGTGCATATTCCAGCTTCCTGGAAGAGTAGCCCAGAGACACAGATCCTTCCTTAGCCTCCAGGATTCATTCCAGAGCCTCGTGAGGGTGTTTTAGTGCTGGAGAAGAATGATACAGCAAATAAGAAGGGAAAATTTGTTCAAGGATACAAGCAGAACCTTCTGTTTCATTTTATTTGAATACACGGGGTGATTTCTGGTACGAGTCAGTTGGGTGCATGCTTAAATCACAAGCCTCATTTAAAAAACAAGGAGTTTCACAGGAGAGCAGTTAAATCCTAGGAAATGGGACACATTGCTGCACGAGGGGAATGTGTTCCTTCTGGAAAACGTGGTGTCAGGTGAGGAATGCCCTTGGCAGTTTGTGGGGTGATGGCTCATATATGAACTTCTCCTCAGCTGAAAGCATTGCTCAGATTCCAGGCATTTCCCACTGTGCCCAGAGCTGAACAGGCTGGAGGTTAAAACAACCCCCAGCTACCCCAGCAGGGAGTGAGGCCCAAAATTCCTCTTTTTGTGCATCATTTTGGGGCAGCCCTGGGGAAAGGCCTTTTCCCAGTACTGCAGCCCTGAGTGGCTGCTTGGCTGCTTCCTGGAGGGGCCTGCAAGGGATGCAGCTGGGATGGACAACACCCGGGGTTCACTCCGAGGGATGTGGGAAACACCCCTGGAGCAGAGGGAGGAGGCACAGTGTGGCTTTGGGCTGTGTCACCTCTCAGGGGACAGTCCTGCTGGGCAGCTGGGCCCTTCTGGGGCAATTCCAGCCAAAAAAGGGTCTGTAGCCACCACCTGCGAGCTGTGCCCAGAGAGGTCACTTGAGGTAAACAATTGATTTGTGTCCTCCTGGTTAATTTTTCCTGTTTGCCAGGATGCATCTGCTGTGCAGTCCTGGAGCTCACATTCCCTTTCCCGTGTGACTCTCAGGGATCAGCTCCTTGAGCACCCCAGACTTTATTTTTTTATTACAAAAGACCCTTCCTGCTTTATATCCTGGAGTGGGATTTCTTGCTAGGGGTGTTCCTGGCACAGGGCTTGGGGAAAAACTCTTGGCAGGTTGTGACATCCTCAGTGCAGGTGCCACCAAGTGTCTGCTGAGCTGCTGCTGCCAGAAACCTTCTGCAGACCCTTTTGTCTCCTCAGGGAGCAGCCTCAGGCCTCTACCAGCAGCCTCACACAGAATTAGTGGCAGCCTTGGAGCATCCCTGCTGATCTTTATCACTGATACCTCCTCTTCGACTTGTTTCAGATCCCTGGGCAGTAGCTGCATCCACACTCTTAAAAATTGGTTGTTGCACTGAGGTTCCTTGAGGGAAGGGAAGCTGAGGGAAGAAGGGGCTCTGGGGCAGCAGGGAGGGCTAAAGACGAGCTCTGCAAAGCATCCCAGGGCTTCCTTCCTTTCCCACAGGCTCTGCTTCCCGAGCCGGAGCTGCTGGGTTTGGCGTGCCCCGGGTCAGCGCTCACTGCTCATTTCCACATTTGCAGAGTTCCCTTTAGTCCCCCACATTTCCAGCGTGTTTCTAACCCAGACAGGTTCTGGGAGCTTGTTCTGATGTGTCCCAGGCCTTGCTGACGCTCTCCTTCTCTCCCCAGGTGTGGCCCATCAGTGCTACCATGGCTTTATCAAGGCAGTGCAGGAAGGGAACATCCAGTGGGAGAGCCGCACTTATCCCTACCCCGGCACCCCCATCACCCAGCGCTTCTCACACAGTGAGTATCCATCCATCCCCTGGAGTCCTGGGGGGAGCTGCATTCCTTGGGGGGTGACAGTGCCATCTCCTGGGATCCTGGTGGGAGCTGCATTCCTTGGGAGGTGGCAGTGCCATTCCCTGGCAGTGCCATCCCTTGGGATCCTGGTGGGAGCTGCATTCCTTGGGGGTGGCAGTGCCATTCCCTGGCAGTGCCATCCCTTGGGATCCTGGTGGAAGCTGCCTCCTTCGGTGCCTGGCAGTGTCATCCCCTGGAATCCCTTGGAAGCTGCATCCCTTGGGTCTGGCAGTGCCATCCATTGGAGTTCTGGGGGGGAGCTGCATGCCTGGGGCCTGGCAGTGCCATCCCCTGTGCCTCACTAAGGGCCTGGCAGTGCCATCCCCTGTGCCTCCCTTGGGTCTGGCAGTGCCATCCCCTGTGCCTCCCTTGGGTCTGGCAGTGCCATCCCCTGTGCCTCACTAAGGGCCTGGCAGTGCCATCCCCTGTGCCTCCCTTGGGTCTGGCAGTGCCATCCCCTGTGCCTCCCTTGGGTCTGGCAGTGCCATCCCCTGTGCCTCCCTTGGGTCTGGCAGTGCCATCCCCTGTGCCCCTCTAAGGGCCTGGCAGTGCCACCTGTACCCCTCGCAGCCGGTGTTCCACCCATGGCTGTGCCAACACTGGGCACAAGAGCAGGGATTTGGGAGTTGCCGCTCATGGTGGTCTCGTCAATTCTAGGAAATGCTGATGGAGTAACAGTGGGGTGGGACTGTGGCTTTCTGGTCATGCAGGGATCTTCTGCAGCTCCCCAGGTTGGAAAACTCTCCCAGGTCATGGAGTCAGCTCTTGACCTAAAGATGTCCCCAAATGCCACATCCACACGCCTTGTGGCACTTCCAGGGGTGGGGACTCCAGCACTGCCCTGGGCACTCTGTGCCAGTGCTGACCACTCTTTCCATGAAGGATTTTCCCCAGTATCTGCCCTGAGCCTGCCCTGGCCCAGCCTGAGGCCTTTCTCTCTCCTCCTGTCCCTGTTCCCTGGGAGCAGAGCCCGACCCCCCTGGCTGCCCCCTCCCATCAGGGAGTTGTGCAGAGCCACAGGGTCTCCCCTGAGCCTCCTCTTCTCGAGGCTGAGCCCCTTCCCAGCTCCCTCAGGCTCTCCTGGGGCTTCAGCCCCTTCCCCAGCTCCATTCCCATCTCTGGATGCACTCCAGCCCCTCTGTGTCCTTCCTGTCCTGAGAGACCCAAAGCTGTCCCCAGGATTTGGGCCTGAGCTTTGTGTCCTCCTCAATAACTCCTCCCTCAGCCCCTGGACTGGAGTCATTCCCGGTCAGTTTTGGGAAGTGCAGCACTCAGGGATCTGCACCAGCTGCTCGCACAGATCCTACATCTGTGAGGAAAATTGGGATTTTTCCAATGTGCTGGGTTCAAACCAGCAGAGCTGCAGGTGGATTTGGTGACGGAAGGGAGCGATTCAGTCCACAGCACCACTCAGTGTTAGGGTGAATTCTTCCCCTGCTTCCGAGATTTTGCAAGAGAACAGAAAGGGAACGGATACTTAAATACAGTGCTTTTGAGGGAAAGATACTGAAATAAGCCCTGTTCTGTGGGGTGCAGTAGCACTGAACTGCCTCAGCTCCGCCAAAAAAACCACGATGGAAATTCCGTCCTGTGATTCCAGCGCGGGGTCTGAGCCCTCTGGGAGCCAGCTCTTCCAGGGAGCAAAATGCATTTTTCTGAGGGAAAATAAACACGGCGCAAGCCGTGCCATTCCAGGAGCAGCAGGCATCGCATTTTCATCTTCCCAAGCAATAATTTATGAGGCTGCCTCCTGCCAAGACAGGTCCGGGAGACGCTGCAGGGAGCTCTGGTGAAGTCGTTGTGCTCTGCCGAGATATCCTCGTCTTCCTGCAGGATGAAAAGGCTCCACAGTTCACATCTCATTTTTAGCAGCCCGATAGTGAAGCGCTTATTAACGGCTTCACATTTGCACGTATTTCCCGTCAGTTTTAGCAGCATTTTTGTGACTGCTGAGTGCTCAGGCCAGTTAGAAATTCCCTGGAAAAGGCTCAGAGCTGCCCCAAAGAGCGCCGTGTGCTCTTTCCTTTATCCTGCTGCCTACCATGGGCTTCCTGGCTCCAGAATGAGTTGTCTCCCTAAATCCACTGCCCTCGGAGCGTGTAATCCGTATTAGCCTCGCTCGGTGACAGTGCCCCTGCACTGCCCGGCCCCGCTGGCCACGGCAGCGTTATTAATGCACTTTGTGGGCACAAAGCTAATCTGGATTAACTTGTTTGCTGACTTAAATGGATTGGTTTGTGAGCAGCTGCCCAGATCTGCAGCCTCTGCTTTCCCTGCAGCAGCGCTCCGTGCCCGCGGGCGGGATTCCAGTGCTAAAGCCAAGCTACAAATCATCAATTCCGGAAATTCAAACTGAACCTCTGAACCGTCACCCAAAATCCCAGGGGATGACGGTGAGCTGAGCTGGAGGTTTGGGGGGTGGGGAAGGGTGCAGGGAGGACTCACAAGTCCTTTTTGAGGGGTGAGTGATTTGCCAGTTTTTGTGGGGAGACGTCACCTCCCAGGCACGAGGCGCTGCTGCCATCAAAGCTCTGTCTGGGGCTCGCTCTCTCTTCCAAGAATTATTAGAGCTGTCCCAGAAGTGCTCACAGAGAGCACAAACGCACAAGGAGGGGAATTTTAAGCAGTTGGAGGTCAACCTGTCTGCTCTGGATCCTGAAGGGAGGAATGGCAGAAGTGCTTGATAAGGAATAATGAATGGAAGGTGCTGCCGAGGGGAGGGAGTGCTCGGCAGGGATCACAGAGCTGAGAACCATGGACGAGCTGTTGCTCTTCCAGAGGATTTGTCTGAAGCTGCAGAACTGCAGGACACGAAATACCAATAGTGCTTGGTTTTTAGGGGCAGAAATCCTCCGTATTCGGAGATTTTTGGGTGATGTTTGCAGGAGTCACCGAGTTGTTTTGTGCATGAACCTGCGAGGTCATAGCAGGGCGATGACTCACGGGGTGAAATCACTGCCCGCAGTCGGAAAACTATGTCAGGAGGCTCAGGAATGCAGAAACAGAAAAGCAGCAAAGGAATGCCGACCGTTGTGCCAGGGATATCGATCCTCTGCTGGAGAACTGACTAATTTTAAGCACTCGTTTGCTGTTTTTGTTTCCAAGGAGCCTGGGGTTGGTGGCACCACCGGGATGAGTAATTAGGGCAATTTGTGGGTTGGATGAACCCTGCTGGGAGCGGTGAGAGCTGGAATGTTTGTTTTACAGGATGGGCTGCTCCTGGAGCAGGGCTGCAGCTCCTCCCAGTACCAGCCTTGCTCAATATCCCCGGATTTTTGGCTGTACCCAGGCCCTGCATTGCAAGGAGCAGGAAAACAGCATTTTAGGGAGTAAGGAGATAGAGGTGGAGATGGATATAGAGGGAGATGGGAAAGCTGGGGGGGGTTCACCTGCAGAAAGAAGGCTGCAGGGAGAGCCTTCCAGTGCCTAAAGGAGTTCCAGGAGAGCGACTGGGGACAAGAGATGAAGGGGCAGGACACAGGGAATGGCTTCCCACTGCCAGAGGGCAGGGATAGATGGGGTGCTGGGAAGGAATTCCTGGCTGGGAGAGTGGGGAGGCCCTGGCACAGGGTGCCCAGAGGAGCTGTGGCTGTCCCTGGATCCCTGGCAGTGCCCAAGGCCAGGCTGGAGCCCCCTGGGGCAGTGGAAGATGTCCCTGCCCGTGCTCTCAGATGGGCTCTGAGGTCCCTTCCAGCCCAGCCCATTGCTGGGGGATGTTTCCCCAAAGCAGGGCTGGCTGCTCTTCCCATGCCAGCAGCAGCTCCAGGCACTTCCAACTCAGCCTCTCCTCCCCAGTGCCACCATCCCAGGAATCCCTCCAGATCCCAGTGCATCCCTCCAGATCCCAGCCCCATGCTGGGGATTGGGGCCAGCAGCTCAGGATGCAGCTCCTGCTGGGAATGCCAACATCACCCTCCAACCCAAGGGCCATGTGGGGATGGGATTTACAGCCCTTCCCGACACCCCAGTGGGGAATACACCCCTTGAATGTGAAGGGGTTAATTTATTTCACGTTCTCCGAGTTTCAGCAGTCAGTGTCTTTTGATTGTGGTGAAGGGAATGTGCTTTCCATTTGGTTTTCCCTTCACAGCTATCTTTCCTTTGGTTATTGGCTGCTCCAGGTGAAAATCTCCAGTGATTCATTATTCAGGACAGGGGAGTCAGGACCGTGGTCAGAGCCAGCTGCCTCTGCTCTCTGTGAGCACCAAAGTATCTTCAAAGTATCTTCTTTAGTATCTTCAAACATCAGAATTATTGATTTATTTGCAAAGATTGCCACTTCTGCAGTGCTGAAACTCTGGGAGTCACTGGATTTTGCTGGGACATCAAAAAAACCCCAACTACATCCATTTAGGGTTTGCCACCCAAAAAAAACCCTAAAACCATCAGGGACATGCACAATTTCCCCTGATTTATTCTACAGCTGGTATGAACTATATGTAAACATATCATGGAATCAAAGAATATCCTGAGCTGGATCCACAAGGATCATCAAAGTCCAGCTCCTGGCCCTGCACAGAACAGCTCCAACAATCCCACTGTGAAATTCCTACAGGCTGGAATATACTGCAGTTTTCACTGTGCTTGCTTTTTCCTATTTTTCCCTATATTTTTTTTCCCTCAAGCTGCTCTGCCTTCCTTACCTTCAGCAGCTTAAAATTACTCTAAAAAGAAGTAGGAAAGCACAGTCTCAGTGATTTTACTGTGGGATTGTTCCACATGGAGTTTTACAGGAATTCTGCTCATCCTCCAAGGCAGATAAGCTGAGCAAGCCCTCCCTGCTCCACCTTTCAGTTCCCTCTTGCCAGAGGTACCTGGATGCTGTATGTGGATTTTGTTTGGCTGCAGAGCTCGTTGTGGGGCCAAAAGCTCTTGATTTCCCTGGGTCTCTCTGGGGAGTTGTCAAACGTGGTGTTCCCTCCCTGTTCCCCACCTCGCTGCCTGATCCTTTCCCCCAGGGAGCAGAAGGAATGCCCATGGAAGATCCCATGTTTTAGTGGGGCTTTTTAAATGAGAGTTCCTGCAAAGAGAGCAAACCCCCAGCCCTGGGTGCTCGGAGCAGGGTCTGTGAACTGTGTGAACCAGCTCAGGCAAGGTCAGCAAGCTGAGTGCCTTAATCACAGCTAAGCTAATTAATTACAGGCTCCTAAGGCTGTTTTCTCTGCACTTGGAGGAGCAGCTCTGCCCAAGGGATAATCCTCTGGGGAAGGTTCTTGGTGGAGGGATACCCCTGAGCTGCCCCAGGGAGCTGGGGTGGCCTGGCTGCTTTTCTCCAGGGAGTGATGCCTTTTCCTGGTGTTAGGAAAATGCAGCCAGACACGGTTAAAGGGGTTGGGGTCTTTACCTCAGTATTTTAATCAGGATCCCGTTTGATGCATCCACTTCACCCAGGTGACAGCAAAATGCACCCCCATCAATCACACACACCTTATAGACTTCACACATCACAGATCCAGCAAGGGAGCCAAATGCTGGGGCTGGGCTGGGCTAACCCCTGGTTTACAGAATCTGCCCTGCCAGGAGACCTTGGCTTCCTGAGCCAGTGGGAATGTTTGGTCTCCCTGGCTCTGCAGCTCTGGGCTGTTCAGTCTCAGGGCCTGCAGAACACTCACAGAACACTGAGCACTGAACTGAGTAAAAGGTTGCAAGTGTGCATACTGCTAATACTTGTGGATACAGAGAACTGTGTAAAAGGTGTATAAAAGAAAGGGAAAAAAACATTCCGGCATCAGGAGGAAAGGGTCTGGTCTGGGTGTGAGGCACAGAGCAGTGACAGGGGAGCTGTGTCAGGCACACAGCAGTGACAGGAGCTGTGTGCGACAGGAGCTGTGTGAGACAGGAGCTGTGTGAGACAGGAGCTGTGCTCTGTTGCAGGTGCGTGTTACTACGATGCCAACCAGTCCATGTACGTGTTCGGGGGCTGCACCCAGAGCAGCTGCAACGCCGCCTTCAATGACCTCTGGAGACTCGACCTCAACAGCAAGGAGTGGATCCGACCCCTGGCCTCAGGTGAGCCCTGGCAGCTCCCCCCACGCCCCATCCCTGCTCCCCACGGCTCGGATTTGGTGTTTCCATGAGTGTCTGAGTGTTATCCCAGTGTGTTTGGGCTGTACCCTGGAGAAACACAGAGTTTGCGGCAGAGTCTGTGTCCCCAGCACTGCCTTGGGGGCGGTTCTCAGCTCCCTGCTGGTCCCTGCCTGCAGGGTGAGGAACATTCCCTGCAGCCATGAGAGCCTGCATTGGTAAGGCTGAGAAAATTGGGATTGTTCATGCTGGAGAAAGCTGAGAAATTTGGGTTGTTCATGCTTGAGAAGGCTGAGAAATTGGGATTGTTCAGCCTGGGGAAGGCTGAGAAATCAGGATTGTTCAGTCTGGAGAAGGCTGAGAAATTGGAATTTTTCAGCCTAGAGAAGAGAAGGCTCCAGGGAGAGCTCAGAGCCCCTTCCAGGGCCTAAAGGAGCTCCAGGAGAGCTGGAGAGGAACTGGGGACGAGGGACAGAGGGACAGGACACAGGGAATGGCTTCCCACTGCGAGAGGGCAGGGATGGATGGGATTTTGGGATGGAATTGTTCCCTGTGAGGGTGGAGAGACCTTGGCACAGGGTGCCCAGAGAAGCTGTGGCTGCCCCTGGGTGTGTCCCAGGCCAGGTTGGACATTGGGGCTTGGAGCAACCTGGGACAGTAGAAGATATCCCTGCCCAGGGCAGGGGGTGACACTGGGTGTGTTTAATGTCCCATTCTGTGATTCCGTGGTGAGAATCATTGTCCCAGAGCTGAGATTTTCTTTCCTCATTCCAGTGGCTCCCACTCCAGGTATTTTGGGGAGTGGAGCAGACAAGCCCGAGCAGGTGGGAGAGCGTGGGAAAGCAGGTTCATTCCTGCTGTCCAGGCTCCCTCAGCCGGGCAGGAAAACACCACAGATTATTTCCCACACTGGTTTTTGTGCTAGAAATGTCACCCTCCACGGTTTGGGGTTTTCCTTTTAATTTCTGAATTCCACTAAAATAACTTCTGAGGGAAGCAGAAGAATTGGGGGAAGCTCTTGGGGCGGGGGGAAATCAGTGTTAAAGCAACTGTTTTGGCAGGAGGAGGAAGGAGAAAAGGAGCTCAGCATCCACCAGCATTCCTTGTTGGGCACAGAATTCCCTGTCATGTGCTTGAAGTATTGTGGACTACTCAGATATCGTTTAAAGTATTTTCTTGTCTGGCACTTGAAGTCCTCTAAGATCCAGATGTTTCTGCATGCTGGTGTGAACACCTGACTTGGTACCTGGATATCCATCCTGTCTTCCCTTCCTGTTCTGATTTTTTGTGTTACACAGTCCATGAGTGAATTAAGGAGTTGTGGATTAAACGGGAGTGGGGGGGAACAAACTCCACCCCTCCGAACGGGCTCCTGCCATCCCTCCTTCCCGATGCTCAGGACTGGAGAGGAGGGGATACCCATTATCCTGGGCTCTGCAGAGCTCTGCTCCACCCCAGGCCATTGATTCCTCAGCCCCGGGAGCTCTCCCGGGCTCGGGGCTGGCCCCGCTCCGGCCCGGGTTCCACGGAGCCGCCTCCCACTGCCCTGCTGACAAATAAGGCCCCAAAGAACGGGTCCTGTGGGAATGCATGCCGGGGTGAGGTCCCACGGGAAGATCCCCCGGGGAGATGTTCCTGCACGCTGTCATGGGCAAGATGGGATCGCAACTGAAACTGGAGCCCGTTGCTGGTGTTCCGAGGGATGGATGAGTCACCCCCAGTGGGACCCGGCTCCCCCTCTTCCTTTGGGTGCCACGAATGTGGGGTTTGGACCCGCCTGCCTGGGAAAGAGCAGTGGCTGGAGGGGGCAGAAGCAGAGCTTTGAAATCCTGGTATGTAAATCAGGCAAGGGAGGGTTTTTAAAAAGAAACTAAACGAAGGGTTGATGTTGATTGATTAACACTCGTTGTGTGTGTAGGCTAATTGCTGTGGAGGAGTTCCCACACCTGCCCCACAGACTCCAGAGCTCTGGAATAAGACCCTGGCTCCTTCCCAAGGCCAGGTCTTGCTCGGAGAGGTTCCCTCACACTCCACATATACTCTCGTTAAACATCTCCTCTAACGAGCCCTGGGTGGGGAATGGGAGCACAATGTCCTGGACACAACTTCATCCCTTTCTGAGAGGCTTTTCCAGCAGAAAACACCCTTTTGTTGTTGTTGTTGTTATTTGTTCCTACCTGTTCTCATCCGGGTTTTCTGGCTCCCAGGCATGAGATGACATCAGAGCTGGATAATTCCCCTCCAGCCCGAGCTGCTTCATCTGGGAGTAAATATTTAGCCTTCAAAGAAATAATTGGTCTGGGTTTCTTTCGTCTCAGAGACGGAGGAGGGAGATAATTACTTTTAAAAACCCTAATTTTTGAGGTTTCAAAGTATTTTTTTGCTTAGATCTGAAACAATGGCTTTGACGTGTGACTGATGGGGCTGGAGCAGCACGAGAGGGTTGGTGCCTGGCTCTCCTGCAGAGCTTTTGGTGGGGTTTGGAGCTCTGGAAAGGAGGGTGGCAGGCTGCAGGATCTCTGTTTTCAGAAGGTTTCTTCCAGCCCTTCTCTCTGGAGCTCTTCTGGCCATTGTGGAGCTGCTCCCAGCCCTTCCCATCCCACACAGGATCTGCAGGAGCAGGAGGGGGATGATTTCCAGCCCCACATGTGGGACACTGCAGTGCTGTCCCAAGGTAGCTGGTCCCTGCAGGCAGAGGCTTTTTCCACATGTTGGGGATGCTTTCCTTGCCCTCACCTGCACAATTAACCTGGGCACTTGCTAGAATTTGAGCCCATCTCTGCTCAGGGGATCCTGGTGGAGGACTGGGGGTGGTTTATGCTGGAATCTGTTCATGCAGCTGGGGGCCAGGGTGAGGCCCCACTGCGGAGAGTCCAGCTGGAGCTCGCTGGTTTCAGTGGTGAGAGTCCTGGTGCTCCCCAAAAATGGGCTGAGCAGCTAGCAAAGAAACCAAACCCCATCTGAAACAGAGTCCCAGGACTTTCAGTACCTGGAGGGGCTCCAGGAATGCTGGAGATGGGCTTTGGACAAGGGCCTGGAATGCCAGAGGGCAGGGTCAGATGGGATATTGGGAAGGAATTGTTCCCTGTGAGGGGGTGAGGCCCTGGCACAGGTTGGAAGTGTCCCAGGCCAGGCTGGACAGGGCTTGGAGTGACCTGGGACAGTGGAAGGTGTCCTTGCCATGGCAGGGGTGGCACTGGATGGGTTTTAAGGTCCCTTCCAACCTAATGCATTCCATGATTCTGTGATTTAGTGCAGTGGGAGCCGGCAGGGGTTTGTGGTGAGGCCTTTGCTGCAGGGGTTTGCTGGTAATGGCTGGACCTGGCTGAGCCTGGCTCCATCCCTGGGTGTGCTGCCCTGCTTGTATGGAGGGTTTGTCCTGGTTCCCTGCAGGTCTGTGAAGCTCTCCTGGTGAGTTCTTCACAGGCAGAATCGGGAGCGTGTCCCCAGGCAGTCTCCTGCCCTGCCCGGGCTGTTTCAGGATCTGTCCCTCCCTGCATTCCTTCGATTCAGTTCCTCCGAGTCCTCCTCTCGGCCAGAACCACACCAGAAAATGCCTTTTTGAATCAGAGAGAAAAAGGCCAGGAGCTTGGCTCTCCCAGGGGCTCATGGCACAGAGGTGGAAAGCTCTTCCCTCGAAAACTGAGCCTGTTTTGTTTATAAAGCCAGGAATGGTTCTGGAAAGGCCAGGGCTTTGCAGGTAGGGGGATTTTGTAGGATCTGCACATCCTCCACTAGTGTCTGTTTTATCATCTCCCTTCTGCTGCCACCTTCCCGCAGCTGCCTGGGAAGGCAGGAGGGCTGGGGAGGGCTCTGTCCCTCCCTGTCTCTGTGAGCTTTTCCCCTGCCAGGCCGGGATATCCCTCTCTGATCTCCGAGGAGCTCAGGAGCCCCGAGGCTCCACTTTTCCTGCCGCTGGGAGGAGGCTCCCGGTGCTGCTGCCCTGGTCCTACTCCCGCAGGCATGGACACCTCCCAGGACTCCTCTCTGGTGCTTTCTGTCCCTGCAGTCCCGCTGGGGAGGTGGGGAAGCTTCTCCTCCTCAGGATTTCAGATCAAACCGGGCTTGGAGGCAGCGCCCCTCCGTGTGAGGCTTTGATCTTCTCTGTCCTCGCAGCAACTGATCCTCCCTCCTGCTCTAGTCTGGGAACGAGCAGAAGTTTGTGCTCCAGCCCGAAGTTTGTGCTTAACCCTCCTGGGTGGCCTTAGCAGGACGCGGTAAAACGCAGTAAAAGCCCTGTGCCAGCTCTGCCCCCAGCCCGCTGCGTGCAGTGCCGTGTGTGGGAGGATCAGGTTTCCCTTTGTGACTGAGGGGACGGTACCTTTGATGGTGTTGTGTCAACAAAAGCAGCAGCCCGAAGGAGGCAGGAGAGGCTCGGGAGAGACTCCTAGTGTCAGATGTGGTCTTGCTGGAAAACCTTCCAGTCGCTCGCAGAGCACAGAGGTTTGGCCTTGACAAAGCTGTGCAAAAACCTTGCCCCGAGCTAAAAAGCCCAGCCTTGTTTTCGCCTCCCCCTTCTAGAAAACAGCAGCAAGTTTTCAAAACAGTTTTCTGAGCAGCCAGTGGAGTTTCGTGGTGTGGTCCCACTCTGAGTGAAATTCTTGGGTGGGATCTCAGCTCTGGGAGTTTTGTGGAGCTGAAGGAGACATGGGGAAGAGCTGAGTGGGCTTCCCAAGGTGGATCCTGCAGGATCCCACAGGGCCCCACAGGATCTCATGGGATCCAACCCTCCATGGCCACGAACCAGAGCAGCCCCAGCACTCAGGGAATGAAAATCCTACTGGGACAGGAGCAGGTCTGTCCAAGGGCTCCAGGGGAATCTGAGGAGTAAACAGAGGTGTGGGAATGGTGGGGAACTCCTTATGTGTGGATTTAAACCCTCTGTGACTGAAAGTTGTGCAGCTTGTTCAGTTCATGGTCATGTTTTGCATCAGCTGCGTCCAGTTCTGGGCCCCTCAACAGCCTTGCTTTGGGCATTAAACCCGCCCCAAATCCTGACCTGACCAAAATTCTGCTGCAAAATTCCCTTGGTGTCCCCCTGAGCTTCCGGCCCACTGTGGTGCCCCATGGCCCTGTCTGATGGAAGGCAAAGCTCAGTTTTACTAAAAACTCAGGATCACCTTGAGCCCACCCCAGCTATGTGAACGGTCCTGGCCTCCTGGGAGCCCAGAGGATCCAAAAGCTCATTCCTGGCAAGGAGTAACATCTCTAATTATGGCTGAGTGCCTGAGCCTCCAAAGTGGAGCAGGTTAATGGGGTGGATGGATGGAAATCCCTCGTGCTATGAGCAGTCGTGGTGAGCCTGGAACAGGGAAAGCTTTTTCCAGCTCTGTTCCTGATCTGGGTGGGTTTTTCCCTGTTGCTGTTTGGGTTTGGTGGCAGCAGGGCCTGTTCCTGCTTCTGCGGAGCTGAAACATTCCGTGTTATCCTGCAGAAATCCGTGGCTTTCCCTCCACCATCCAACAGCCCTTGGAGTCCTCAATCTTGGAGTGACTCGACCCCTTTGGAAGCTCATCTTTAATCCTGTGAGCCTCCTGCCTGGAGCTTCCTCATCCTGCATCTGATTTCTTCCTTATCACACACCCAGTTTCCTCCTGATCACACACCTCAATTCTTCCTTATCCGCCCCTCAAGTTCTTCCTTATCCCACCCCTCATTTCTGCCCTTCTGGAACAAAACCAGGATTTTCCAGGCTTTGTCCCATGCCACCCTTTGGGGCAGAGGCTGTCCCAGCACAGGTCACTTGGAATTGCTTTCTCCAGTTTAAATTTATTGATTTTTTTTCCTCCTTCTTTGGGCTTTACAAGGAGGTTAGTGCCCACTCCTGCCAAGTTTTTGACAGACAAACCCTCCAGAAAAATCTCTGGATGCAGAGTTTGGACTTCATTCTGCCCTTGCAGAGGGTGGATTGGTAGCTCTGAAGTGGGAGCAGGACTGGGAACCATCTGACATTCATTTGTTCCTCTCTTTGCCTGGCTGGTTTTGCAGAACATCTCTAATGGAATTTGTGGTGTACAGTATGAAATATCTCAAAGGCAAGAGATGAAAAATCAACCCAAATCAAGTAAAAGCCTTTTTTTTTTTTCTGCGTCAGCTGCTGCCTGGCTGGGAAGGTGCTGCTGGTTTCCAGGAGATTAATCCATGGGTTTAGGTTTACAACACAAACCTCCCCTCCCTCTGATTTGCCAGGCTCTGTCTCCTCCATCCAGATCGTGGCCTTTCTGGCTGTGTTTAACCTCTGGAAGGTTTTTGTTGTCTGGACCCAAACCACATTCTGCTGGCATCCATCCTTGGGTAGCCACCCTGGCATGGATCAGTCCAGAGACAGCAGGTACAAAACCCACGTGCAAATTGAGCAAATCTGCTGGTTATGGAGATTTATCCCTCAGGTGTCTTCACTGAACCAGGCAGGAGAACCAAAAAGATCCCCTCTCTTCTTCCCGAGGGTCTCTGTCCTGCCTGGGAATCTGCTCCCTACAAACAAAGGCACCTGCCTGGAAAGACTGGCAGGTTGAAAGTTTTTCCTGCTGAAGCACAGACTGTTCAGTGGGGTGGGAAATGGGTGAGGACCACCACCACCAGGGAGAAAACATTCCCGTGCCTGTCATTCCTGAATCCCACATCTGAAACGGTCTCACTCCCCACTTCCCTCCCCCGGCCCTACCTGGCTGCATCCGGCCCCTCCCTGCAGCTGGCAGCCGCTTATCCTTATCAATGCTGTTCCCACAGCTTTTCCATTCTCCCGATATCTGCCAAGGTCACAGAGTCACTCCGTGACCTCTTTCCGCTCCTCCGGGAGCTGGAGAGGAGGGGGCAGAGTCGGTTCAGCAATGAGAGTGAGGTGTACCTGGTCCTGGGATGCCGCTGCCTCCCAGGAATGCTGTGCCGGAGGCAGCAGGGAATGGCTTTGAAGAAGCCGTGGATTACCCGCCCCAGGAGGTGGGAATGTGCCCGGGGGCTGGGAGTGTGCCCCAGAGCTGGGGCTGGCAGAGGGGTTTTACCCCAGCAAGCCAAAGCACTTCCCCTCTCCTGTTCCCTGTTCTCCTGTTCCCTGCTCTCCATGTGCCACAGGACTCGGAAGTTCAGCAAATTTTTATTCGTGAGCAAAACATGGGGGAAGAACATTCCCTGCTGTAGGAAATGGACTCCTCAGAGCAGGGGTTCCACTGCCTTGGTCAGCAGGGCAGGGAGGCAGCATCCAGCTGTAACACTCCCTCAGGGAATGATCCCTCATCCTGTGGGTGCCCTCCTGCCCTGCCCTGCCCCGGACAGCTCAGCCTGACGTGGCAGGAGTCATGTGGGAAGGGAATACACAGGGAAAACCTGGGGAGGCTGTGAGAGGAGCAGCTTGGAGGGAAGTGGGGGTTTCAATGGTAATCTGGTTTCCCTCTTCCCTCAGTACAGGTTTGTTATCTCACCTGTTCTCCTGGCAGGGACACCTTCCACTAGACCAGGTTGCTCCAAGCCCTGGCCTTGGACACTTCAGGGGTTGAGCAGGAATCCCTCCTAGCAGTACTAGCAGGTACTAGTGGTGGTAGTAGTAGTAGCTGGTACTCCCTCCTCCAGCTCTGAAATCCGGCACTTGGAGAACAATTTGCATGTCAATGATCCCGAAGTGCAGGTCTGCCATCCCTTTAGCACAGGCAGAACTCAGGCTGCATTTTCCAAGAGGTTGGGGTTTTTTTTTCATATCAGGATTTTTTTTTCCTTTTTCCTGACGTTTGATTTCCCAGCCCTGAGGACAATTTAATTTCTCGCTCGTCCGAGTTTGGTTGGAGCTGAGGAATTTGCGAACTGTGGCTCAGACAAAGCATCTCCAATTTATTTCCTTTTCAGGAAAAAGGCTCAAACCCCCAGAGCCACGCACAGGGTTGTTGACACTGGTGTTGTCTCACATCCCATGAACTCGTTGCACCCCGGAGGGAGCTGAGCCATCCTTCCCGAGGCGTGGGAGGCACCCAGGGGTGATGGTTTCCCTGGACACCAGCTCCCTGATGGCTTCACATCCAATTATTCCATTTTCCTGGGTCTCTGGCAGTGCCTTCCCTCCTGGGCAGGTGCCTCCCTGGCCATTGTGGGCTCAGTGGGATAAAACCCTGCTGTCCCATGGCCACACTCAGCTAGAAAGGAAAGGTCCTGCCGGGAATTTCAGGCAGGCTGTGCTGACATCTATCGGCAAGAGCTCCTTCCAAGGCAGCCCAGCCTCTGCCGTGAGGACTCGGTCCAGCAGGATTAGGTGTGTAATACCCGGGACTGAGCAGGCAGCATTCCCAGGGCAGCTTAATCTGTGCCCAGCAAGATGTGCCTTCCCAGCCTCTCCACGTCCTGGCACTCCGGAGCCTGATTTGAATCTTCCCCCAGAGCATCTGCTGTAAAACTCTGGGAGAATGGGGCAGGCACGCGGAATGACAGAGCACTCGCTCGTGCTTGTCTGCAGTCCAAAGGTGGATTTTGGGTCCTTACATGAAATATTCAGCGAGTTTGGCATTCAGGGCTGGAATTACCGGAATGAGGGAGAAAAGTGCTTCCCTGGCAAGGAGGGAGCGAAGTTCAGGAACCGATGGGTTGAAAGTGGGAGTGAAGGGGAGACAGCAAGGGAGGGGAGGGCAAAGAGCTGGACTGAGCATACCTTTCTGTGCTGGGAATTTCAGAGGGAAGATGCTGGGCTTTCAGTAAATAACTGTTGTCCTTGAAGAGGAGCAAAGCCCCGGGTGTTCCCAGGCTTTTTGCACTTCTTCCCTGTGACTGCATCCAGGAGGGTTGTGGATTCCCCATCCCTGGAAGTGTCCAAGGCTGGGCTAGACAGGGCTTGGAGCAACCTGGTCCAGTGGAAGGTGTCCCTGCCATGGCAGGGGGTGGAATGGGATGAGCTTTAATGTCTCTTCATCCCAAACCATTCCAGGATTCTCTGGCTGTGCCCACAGGGTGCTCTTTAGAGGATGGTTGAGGTTTGGAGCCCCGTGGTGGCTGTAACCTCACCAAATTACACAGCAGCCATTTCCTGGAACATCACTCATTTTGGGATTCTTCGCCACCGCCGCCTCCCTCGCGCCGCAGGAAACGATCCGGGAGCAAAAAGTGCGGAGCTCAGCAGGGCTGGGACTCATCCCCGCTATCCCACCCCGACCTTCCTGCCCTGCAATTACCCGAGCCAGCAATTCCCATCTCTGCCCTCCCCTCCTGCAGGCAACACAAGTGCAGGAGCTGCTCAGCCCTTTCTCTGGAATCACCGAGCACTTTAATTGCACTGGCACTGATCTGGGGAGGTGTCAAGCCGTTACTCAAATCTCTGGCGAAGGCTTCGGGGCAGCGTCACTTTGGGGAAATAAAAACACCAGCGTGGCAGCAGGGAGAGGTGGATGGTGGGGATTCCACCCACAGAGAGAGGGAAGGAGAGGGAACGGCAGCTTTTGCAAGAGCAGCACCAAACCTGCCTTTCCCAAAGCATGATTGCGAAGGGTGACCTCGCCCTATGGAGCTCCCGCCACCTCGGGGCGATGCTGCCGGGGAGAAGGGGCAGGGTGTACCCCAGTAAAGCTTCCCCTGCAGCGTGGAGGTGCAGGAATTGTGGCAGGAATTGTGGCAGGAATCACAGCGATCCCGTCCGGGACTGTTGAGAGATAAGGACCCAGCCCGGAGCGTTCTGGTGCGGTTATCTCAGCACTGTTTGCTCAATTGCTGCATGAGGACATTTCTGCCAGGCCCTAGCACAGAGTGACTCAGTAAATCCAGTTGTGCAGGGTTCAGAGGGCACTGCCTCTCCTTCTCCACGGCTTTATCATAGCGGCGGCACCTCACAAACGCTGGGGTTAAAAAAATACCCACAGGGACCTTGCAACAGCGAGGAGGTGACTGATGCTCCCCGGGGCTTCTGCCTCCACCTCCCAGAGATTGCAAGAAACCAAAGCTTCACTTCCACACTGGGGTTTGACTGGGCTTGTACCACAGTCCTGAGCCACTGCAGGGTGGAAATCCCACACTGGGAGCAAGGTGGGAATTCTGTCTGTGTGTCAGCATCGAGGGGTTGCTGATATGCCCCCCCAAAATAAACTTGGGATATTCTCCCCCCCTTCCTTTCCAAGAGGTTATTTGTGCCTGCAGAGGTTTAGTCTCTCTGCTGAGGAGACAAATCAAATCTTGTTCAGTTTTTCCTTAAAACTGCTAGGCTGAATTCCTGTCTGCTTCCCAGCATGGAATTTGAGGTTTTTCTGGAAGGGAACACTAAATTGCCTGTGGTTTTGGTAAGGGAAAATGATACTTCTGTGGCTTTTAAAGCTCTAAGGTTTAGGCAGGCCTGGTCAGAACTGGTCTAGAACATGTTCCTAATCCCCATGCTCTATTTTAGACGTTTTGGGATTGAAAACAGGCGAACATCAGATGCTGGATCCGAGGCAGCTGAGCAAAATCCTCAGTTTGACTTTGGGAATGAGCGGGTGTGCAGCAGGCCATGGGGGTGTCTGCTCTTCGCACAGGAGTTTTCCTTTGGAATCTCCCAAATCCAGTGCTAGTGCTGGGATTGCTAGGATGCTCATCCTCTTCTAGCCCCTAGACTGCTGCTCACCAGCTTCTCCTCTTCCCTTTGGAGAGCCTGGCAGTAATTCGGTTGAATCTGCTGACTGCTGTGGAAAAATCCCAGCTGGCCTGGGAAGCAGAGAGTTTTGTTGTTTTTTCCTATTTCCGGTTGAAGGGGAAAGATTTGGGGATTTCACACTGTCACACAAGTTTGGGATGGAACTCTGTGAGATGGAGCTCTGTGAGATGTAGTCAGAGAGGGCTGTTGCCAGAGCCATCCCTTCAGCCAGGGTGGCTGAGGGTTCCAGGTTGGAAACTGGGATTTGAAAATCCAGGTCCAGCCTAAAAACCAGGCCCTGGATGCGGCTCTGCTGCTGCCTGAGTATGGAAACACAAAACTCCTGGTGGGCAGGGTTGAATCCCATTTGGAACAAAGTCTGCAAAACAGGCACCTCCTGCACTGGAAGGAAGTGTCCAAGGCCATGCTGGACTTGGCTTAGAGTACCCTGGGATGGTGGAAGGTGTCCCTGCCCATGGCCGGGGTTGGAATGGAATGGGCTTCAAGGTCCTTTCCTACCCAGACCATTCCAAGTTTCTTGTGAAAGGACAGCCCCAAGCCCTTCCCAGAAATGGTTTCCTGCACCTTTGGAGTGCAGATTGCAGGTGGCTTTTGAACCTGGGAGCTTGGATTCCTTTGCACCTTGAAATCCATGGGGTGCTGGAGCAGCCCCTTTAATTCCTGAGCTTTGAGACTGGACGCATGGCTTTGGTTTTCCGGTGTTCCGTGGAAATCCAGTTGACCACGATGGTGGCAATCGGCTCATGATCCAGCAAAAACAGCGCCTGGCTACAGCTCCCATCTCATCCCCATCCAGAATTAAAACTCCTCATATTGATCCCCTTGACACAATTCTTTCTGTGTCCTCTCTTCCCACCAGGTCAGTGCAGTCCCTTGGCCCCGCTCCAGCCCCTCCTGTACAACATCCCCCAAACCCCATTTGCTGGGAATCTCAGCAAATAACCCCATTCCTGTTCCCCACTCCAGCTGGTTTTTGGAGTCCCTCGGGGATGCCCCTCCCAGAGTGGAAAAGGCTGGCCTGGCACTCTGTGTCCCTCATGCCCTTCCAGCCAGGCTTTTCCTTTGTTCCGGTTAATCTCTGCGCGTGCGGCTCCGGTGGCTTTAGAGGGCTGGATAACTGGGCTTTAAAAACTGCTTATAAGGACAGATCCTACACAGATAACACACCCAGAACTCGTGTCGGGAGCGATCAGAGCCTGGCATTTCTTTTCCAAACATCCGTGGAAGCCGGAGATCTTTGGTTGGTTGGTTTTTTGGCGTTGTGAGCCAGGAAAATCCATCAGCTGGAAAAAAAAATAGCTCAGCCCGGCTTTTAGCTCTGCGTCCCAGCCGAAAGAACAGCATCAGCTGTGCAGGAATGGGCCCTGCTGTGCACCCTTGGCCTTCTGGAACCTTTATCCCCAGGAAGGATAACCTGGATGTGGGAGCTGGATGGAGTTACGTGGGCAGGGAGCTCAGATCACAGCCGGTTCCCCACTGGGACCAGCAGGAACCAGTACAATTAATTAACGAGGTTCTCATGGCTTCTCAGCCTGATCCCACCTTGCTGGAACCTCTATCCCCAGGAAGGATAACCTGGATGTTGGGCTGGATGATGTTAGTGGGATGGGGACCTCAGAATGCAGCTGGTTACCCACTGGGACCAGTACAATTAATTAACGAGGTTCTGGTGGCTCCTCAGTCCGATCCATGTGCAATCCCAGAGAGGATCCTGTGTGCTCCTGGGAGTCTTGAAGGGCCACTCCCACATCCTGCAGAGGGCTCGGACTTTGAGCAGGTCCCTTTGATGTCCCTCTCTCCCGGGCTCCTCTGCATGCCTGAGTTCTGAGGTCACACGGCTGCTGGTGCCTTCCCTGTTCCTGCAGCTCCCTCGGGGTGTTCCTGCCCTTCCCGAGGACCCAGCACCCAGCAGCTCTCCCCTGCTTTAGGGATAAACAGTGGTAACTCTCCAGATCTCCACGCATTCCTGCTCAAACACCCTGTTCCAGGATCCTGGAGATGCTTGTGGTGCATATGATTTTTGAAGGGCATCCACAGATATCCCAGCTTTGCCATTGGAAGAGGCTTGGAGAGGCCAGCACTTCTTTGACTTGTAAAATGCAGAGTTTTCCTGCACTGCAGAATGAAACTGGGCTCATTTACATCCATACAATGTCCAATAACAGGCAAAGCTTCCTGAAAAACTGGGGCTGGCCTCTGCCCTGGGCTGTTTGCACGACGCTGACTCACTTGGGAATTGTCTCCATGGCTGAGGCCGGGCTTGACCTTGGGGTTACAGCAGAGGGAGGGTGACTTCCCTCACTGCTCCATGCCAGACCTTTCTGAGCAAGGTTCCAATGTTTTTCCACCCTGGAATGACTCCAGCTGCCCCTTTTTGTTTAAAATTAATCCAACTTAACCCCAGCACCTTGTGGCATCCCCAGCGGAATCACCTACCCGGGATTCACCAGCTCGGGTACAATGTTTTACTGTGGTGCCAGGCTTGGGAGGAAAACTTTTCTGTATTATTTTGGAATTATTTAGGGAATTATTTAGGCTGCAAATCTGCTGGTGTGGGTTAATGAATTGCACACATGGAATGAGCCAGTAAAACTGGAATTCGGGAACAAGGAGTAACCAAATGTGACCCTTGCTGGCATCTCGTCCTCACGGAGACCTTGGTGCAGCTCTGGCCACTCGCGACCCTGCATTAAGTGCTTCTGCAGAGTTTTATTCCCATTTTTCCCTCATCTCCGTGGGGCTGAGGGCAGCAGAACGCCTTGTCCCTGGGGAAGGGCTCAGTGACACCATCTCTGCATCGGGCCAGGGGCTGCTTTTTGCCGGACTCTTCCCTCCCAGCACCTGGAACCCATCACGGTGGAATTGCTTCCCTCAGCTGCAACATCCCAAAATAGCTGCTCCAGTTTCTTTTAAAAATAGTCTGTTCTGGATGTCATTCCCTGCTAAAAATGTGTCTCTGAGTCCTGCTGGGACAGGGGAGAGGACAGAGGCCAGGTTGGAGCATCAGCTGTTTCAGAGGTGGCGGTGCCGCCGTAGCCACGTGTGAGCCGTGCCCTTGAGCTGCCCCCTCCCAGAGCCTGGCACGGAGCCGTCTGTGGGCTGGGTGATGACTCCAGGATTGTTTGGAAAGAGTAGCTTTGGAGGTGGAGGAATGTGGCGGGTGCTGGTGGCCGCCGTGGGAAGGAGGAGGATGCTCAGAGTCAGGCAGGCTGGAGAGGCTTGAGCTGTTCCTGGGAAGCAGCTCAGCACCTCAAACATCAGCAGGGTGGTGACACAGCACCTCTGGCTCCTGGGGCAGGCAGAGATTGGGGTTTTGCAGTGGATTGTGGCCGATTTTCCAGCATAAATTCAAAGAGAAAGAATCCATTGATAGTTGCTCTTGCCAAGGGCTTTCTTGTATTGAGGTTGCTCCTGCTCTGAGTGGGTTAGGAACCATAAAATCCCAGAATGGTTTGGGTTGGGAGGACTTTAAAGCTCATGTCATTCCAACCTCCTTCCATGGCCAGGGACATCTTCCACACAAATCACAGAATCCCAGAATGGTTTGGGTTGGGAGGACCTTAAAGTTCATCTCATTCCACCCCCTGCTGTGGGCACGGACACCTTTCACTATCCCAGGTTGTTCCAAGTCCCGTCCAGCCTGGCCTTGGACACTTCCAGGGATGGGGCAGCCACAGCTGCTCAGGGATGTGGTGGTTGGGGCCCACAGGAGCAGCAGGAGGTGGAGAGGTGAGCTCAGGAAAACCCCCCCGGGATACTGCAAATTGTCCGAGCACAGCAAATCCCAATGCTACTGAGCCAGGAGGTCACACTGTCCTTCTGCAGGTCCTGCTCAGGAGGCCCCTGGCCCCTGCTGAGCCCTTTGAACCTCAAACAGGCCTCACTAAAAGGTTTTCCATGGTTTGTAGAGCAGCACTTGCTCCTGCAGGCTCGAGGAATTACTTCATTCACAGTCAAAGCACTCAGGGCTTCCCCCCTCAAACTGGGCTTCAGTGTGTGCCACCACTTGTGAGCACCCCACACATCTGCCATGAGCACTCGGGGTGCCTGGGATTGTCTCCCTTCTCCCTCCCTCCCTGGGGAGAGACGTTACGAGGTATTTGGAGGTAATTATTGCTTTTATTCGGTGCTAAAGCAATAATTTGGAGGGATATGCTGGAAAACCAGCAATTTCCTGCCAGTGAGTGACAGATGTTTTGCTGTGTTTGAGATGTGCTTTCAGGCTCCTACTAATTACCATGACACAAATTGGCAGGAGTTTTCTTCCCAGGCTCCCAGCTCTAATTTTGCCTTTTTCTCTTATTTTTTTCTGTTATTTTCTTTTTTTTTTTTGAAAGGTGGAGTCTCTGCATTGTGACACTTCAGGAAGAAGCAATGCAGCACTGGGGGCTTGTGTTCAGACATGGTTTTCCTAACTTTTCCTCCCTCCCTGTCAGGTTCCTACCCCTCTCCCAAGGCTGGGGCCACACTGGTGGTCTACAAGGACTTGCTGGTGCTTTTTGGGGGGTGGACCCGGCCGAGCCCTTACCCCCTGCACCAGCCCGAGAGGTTCTTCGATGAGATCCACACGTACTCCCCCTCCAAAAACTGGTAAGAACAAGCTTTGATCCTGGAAAAATGGCTCTGGAATGCAGCTGGAGGAATGCCTGGGAAGCTATGCGTGGTCCTGGTTTCCCAGGTGTGTCTCTAACGATCTTTCTGAAACAAAGAAAAGCCACACAAGCACAGCAGAGCTGAGGACGGGGTGCTGCCAAGCGCCTCGTGGGTGCTGTTGCTTCCATATGGCTCTAGACTTGTACCTAAATATTCCAGGCTGCCTGAGCATCCCCATCCAGGTGGGAAAGCTGGGTGTTTTAAATGCCTAATCACTTTGGGTGGGAGCACTGGGGTGATTCTGAGATAAGCCTGAAGTGCTGGAGGTCTTGTTTTTAGTGACGATCCAAAACTCAGTTCCCTTAGGGAGATGTGATAAATCAGATTTCTCCATCATTCCAACCTCTGCCTTCACAGCTCCAGGACTGGGGCATCCAGCAGTGTCCATGGAGCTGGCAGGAATTTTCCTTTTCCCTTTAAACAGTGTTTGGCTGATTTTAGACCTGGCTTTCTCACTGATCCTGTGTGTGAGAAGGAAAATGTTGTATCAAAGAGAAGATTCCTGCTCCTCTTGCACTGAGAACTTTTCATCCTTCAAAGTATCAATTATCCAGTGCACTTTGGGCAGTGTCATTACAACTCTGTAATTAAAGCTCTTGGAAAGAATTTGAGGTGAACTTAATTGGAAGGGGAGATATTCCCCGCTTGGCCATGGAACTTGGTCATGCCTTAAAAATGTTTAGCACATTGGGATTTCTAATTAGTTTCATTGCTATTTGGATATTTGGAGGTTTTCCCCGTGGTTTTCCCCTGTGACATGTTCTTGAGGACTTTGCAGGACTCTGAGATTTTTTATTTGGCCTTTTATCCAGCATTTTCCTTCACTGGGGTATGTGTTCCTGCCTCTCTCTAGGTGGAACTGCATCATGACCACCCACGGGCCCCCTCCCATGGCAGGACACTCCTCTTGTGTCATCGAAGACAAAATGATCGTTTTTGGGGGCTCTCTTGGATCCCGACAGATGTAAGTTTGGGTGAGGGTGTCTGACAAGTGCCCGTGAACCAGGAGGGGGTTGGGATGGTCTTGGGGTCACCCATGAGGAATTTCCTGCAGGATTTTGGGGTCTTCCTGCTGCCTTAGCACACCCTTCACCTCTCACAGCAAATCCCAAGGGTCCAGCCTGCAAAAATCCCATTTCTGCCATAAAACCAGGGCCTGAGCCCGAGTTCCACATCCCTGGTTGTACCTTCAGCCCATGTTGTCTCACCCCTGCAGGAGCAACGACGTCTGGGTGCTGGATCTGGAGCAGTGGGCTTGGTCCAAGCCCAGCATCTCCGGGCCCAGCCCTCACCCGCGCGGGGGCCAGTCCCAGGTGAGCTCAGCCAGAGGGGAATGGGCACAGCCCCAGGCACAGCCCTAGGGATAGCCCAGCTCCAGCCCCAGGCACAGCCCCAGGCACAGCTCCACTTCCAGCCCCAGGCACAGC